>JANAVB010008199.1:356018-407743 GCA_029216955.1 Iris pallida | reverse complement strand
AAAAGGAAAAAAAAAACAAAAAACAAAAAACCAATGTAAAAAGTAAAAAAGTAATTGACGTAAAATATAATAGACGTAAAAAACAAAAAATAAATAAAAAATAAAAAAATAAAATACAAATACAAAATACAAAATACAACAAAACAAAAACAAAAAACAAAAACAAAACAAAAAACAAAAACAAAAAAACAAAAAAAAAGAAAAAACAAAAACAAAAAAATAAAAAAAAATAAAAAACAAGAAACAAAAACACCGGCCAATTGTTCTTGATGTCGTAATCCGAAATTTTCACTTTGAATAACAACTTCCTTTCAACTAGTTCATCTAATTCTTCGGAAAACGAATTTACGTCAGTTTTTGTATTTTTATTTGGAGTTGCCTCAAAAAGAAAAATTTTTGGTGGGTGTAGCTCCAGAATGAATAAATTGCTTAATTCAAATATGCTTACAATGTATCCATTAAATGTATCCAGTAAATGTTATAAGAGGTCTACAATGTATCAGTAAATGTTATAAGAGGTCTACAATGTATCTATTAAATTTAATGTATTTCATTAGTGCCATATGGTTGTTGTTGGAATGTGAAGAATACAAACAAGCTGAGAAGAATATGAAGAGACATTGTGAGATTTTGGGCAGGTTAATAATGGGAATTTAGGAGGTAAAACTAATTAAGCAGACTCTGTTTTAGTTGTAGTATATCGATTACTGTAGTCCAATTACACATTTGTTCCAAATAATTTATCTTTTTTATCAATGAAACGGTCGTCTAAGTAGTAATCTTTTAAACTTTCAAAGTAGCGTATCTAATAATGTCGTCTAAAAACACTCTTTTTTGTTGGTCCTCTTATATATATTATTTATTTTAGAAGGGTCCTAGCATAAATAATTTTATATTTCTTGAATATTAGTGCTCGTAGCTCCCTAGTGTGCAACTGGTTGGTCGGTGTCACATAATATGTACATGTTGTGGCTAGCAACAAATTGACTTTACTTTGGTCTATTAAAATTCTTTAGCAACTCAAGCTAATTTAGAGAATATAATGACACCATATAAAATAATAAATAATTTAAAGAATAGAAGAACACTTCTTTTGGGGAGGAATGGAAAATTTGGGGAGAAATTCAACAATTCACCATACTGACTAGGGGTGAACATTCGGTTAATTCGGTTCACACAGAACCGAATAACTGAAAATTGAATTGGACCGAAAATCGAATAAGTAAAACTGAAACCGAACCGAATTAAATTGGTTCGGTTTTCGATTTATTTAAATTTTTTTTTTGTTTATTTGTGCTTTTTTAATATGTATAGTAACTAAATATACCTAAATTTATTTAGTATATACCTATGGTATATACATATATATATATTTAATATATAGATAGATATATTAATACCTATACATTTATATATATACATACATTTATATATATACATATATATATATATATATATATATATATATATATATATATATATATATATATATATATATATATACATTTTTTTTAGTAACTAAATTTTTTTATTCGGTTCTCGGTTGTGGACCAAAACCCAAAACTGAAACCGAAACCGAAAAAGAAAATTTAGTATTTTCAAAACCGAAACCGAACTGATTTTTTTTTTAAAACTGAACCAAATCTCTTATTAGGTTCGGTTCGATTTTCGGTCCAAAACCGAATAATGCTTACCTCTAACACTAACACATTTAAAAAACATGTAACTTATAATGGACGAGGTGTGTCTCTTTTTTGGCCAAACACATGGATATACAATTTAAAGTATTTAAAAGATAGATACATTCACGACATTTACTTATAGTGGAAAAATATAGATAAATTTACAACAATGTATAAACATTGTGAAATACACAGCTTTTATAACAGTTAATTAACGTTGTTGAATATAACCCTTTTACAATAGTACAATTTTTGTTGAAAATGATATTTTTACAATATTTTAAAACCATTGTCAAAATGAATAACTTTAACAACATTAAATAAACGTTGCCAAAATTAATAAATTTTATGTTGTTAATAAAACGTTGTTGAAGATAGTAATACACAACTTTTACGAATGACCATTGTAGAAGCATTAACGTTTGAATATTAAACGTTGTTTGCACTGGTATTTTATATTTTTTTTACAATAAAGGTTGTAGAAGACCTCCATTGTTACAACGTTTTTAGGATGTGTTGTAGATGAAACGTTGTAAAATGGATTTTTTTTTGTAGTGGATCATGAAGTTAGTAAATGCAAAATGTTGTACTAATAGAGTACAAAACATATACATGATCATACAGCTAGCCATGGTCTATAATATATAATCACTTAACTCTTATGTGAAGGGAACAAACTCCAAAAAATATAAGGATTAGTTCATGTCTTGGCTATACACCACAAAACAAATATATACGCAACAATGGAAGACATGAGAACCCACTCGTGCTCTGAGGCATCGCTCTATGTGTGCTAAATTTGGTCAAACAAAAGTGATTAAAATTCCAGACAATAAGTACTAAAAAAAAGGTCGAGAGGCAAAACAAATCAACTTGATCATAGCAACGTACCAAAGCAATAGCGACTGTGTTAACATACCCAAGCAATAGCGACAATGTTAACATATGACCAATAGCATTGTTCCTTCTTCCTGCACCCAAAAGAGAGGGAAAAAATGACCTTCTGGGTGCTCATGAACCACCCTTATACCTTTTAAGGTCATATATATTAAGAATGATAGGATTATGACTAATTTTTGCATTAATATCATCAATTTTTTAGCAAGTAAATAACCTCAACTTTTTTTTACAATATCATGAACTATAGTTCATTTTCAAGTTGTCCTAAGACCATAATGTATCTTCTAAATATAATCAATAATATCCTTAGTTAAGGCCATCTCCAATGAATTCTTAAAACCATTAGAATTTTTTTCCAACTCGGCCTCAAATCCAGAGAAAATATAAGGATGGAGAGATTGGGTCCTCAAATTTGAGGACGGACAGAGAAAATTCTCAAAATTGAGGATCCAATATTTATATCCACTTTGTCATATATATTTTTAACTTATAAATATAATTAATACAATAATTATACCATTAAAAAGGTCTAGTTTAGAGCTTCTAATAGAGTATAATATTAAATATAGTTGTTATTTGTCTTAAAAAAAATTCTCTCCAGATTTTAGAGAACTTACCATCCTCTACATAATTTTATATAATTTTCTTTCTCTGTAAAAAGATCGGTGTAGAAATAAATAATAGTTTGTTATTGTTTGAGGAGAGAAGGATTGGAGTTATAAATATTTGAGGATGGAATAATACAAAAATATTCCGTTTTGAGTACTCAAATTTCGAAAAAATTTGAGGATGGATAAGGGATGGCCTAAACCCTAGTTGTTATGTTTATATTTATTGTTTAATTTGAGATGGAATAAGACATCATTTTCTTTTAGTAAAGAGATAATTACAGATATATCCCCTTCAATACGAGGGTCATAACAATATATATATATATCTTAGTTTTAAAAGAGAGATTAAAACAAATGAAAACAAAATCTAGGACTTTCAATTCTCTCTCTTGATGGTGATGTCATTCAAGTAAGTCTTCTCCCTTCCAACCTCCTCATTGTAGATTGTTACGATATGACTCTAGATGTCATGTAACAATCTCTCAAACTATAATTAATCCTACGACTTTTGCTTCTTACTCCTTCCAGAGGAGCAAACTAGTGATCCAATGCCATTTAATGTTGGGCATTAGAGCTAATATGGTTCTTATTCAAACATCCATATTGTACAATAAACCCAACCTAGGTCTTATGGTGACCAAGATGGTTAAGGTCTAAAGAAGCATTGCACTTCGAGTTCTTATAGCAAGTTGCAAGAGTAGTACCGGTAATTCTTTACACAAAAGCGCACAAAATGCCTATGAACACTGAGAAATATGAATGTCTTATTTCTTCGACAGGTTGGTTAGGGCAAATTATGGGATAAAAATACTCTCGAGTAAAAAGCTAGTGCAAGAAGCATTTCTTGACAAACTCTCACACTCACTATTAGCTACACAAACAAAAAAATTAATACATAGTAAAAGATTAAGCCTCAATCGTGGGACCTAACTTAAAAGATTTGTACACAACATGCTATTTACAAAATATTGTCCTTATTCTTGGTAACAATTACTTCATTTTTGCAAAAATATTGGCTTTCACGGTTGCCCTCACATAGACAAGCATGTACTTCTCCATTCAAGACTTCAAAGTATATCGCAGATATAAACAGTCTGCAACCCATGATTAATGGCAGTTAATTTACCCAATTCATAAACTATTTCCTTAATTGCTGAGTAGGAGCAAATGAATAAGCATGCTACCCCCATAATCGTAACCAACATGCACAGTGCCACCTGAAATAGAACAAAATCAGAAGATAAGTTCTCACATTACACATTTTAGAATAAATATTATGACTGCAGTACCTAGATTTCACTCTAAATGCAAAAGTCAATCCACATAAACCCAAAAATGTAAAATTTATGTAACATATAAGGACCTTGTTGTACCTTTGAGACTTCAGTAAATGTTGAAACTTTTGGTATCCATGTTATGCAGAGGTAGGATATTTGTGTGCAAGCAGAACAAACACCAGCGAATAATTAGTTCAGATCTTTATGTCCTTTATTACGAATAACTAGAGACTAAATAGTCACTTTTCTGAAGAATATATATATATTTTTTTTTGGAACCAGGTAAGAAGAATATATATATATATATATATATATATATATATATATATATATATATATACACTCGTAGCTCTATTTTTCAACTTTTTTTTTTCTCTCTAGAAAATATACCAATTATCTTATACAAGGGTTGTTTCATAGATAATTATATATTAGAGTAATAACCAAGTAGCATTTTTGTAGATGGATCAATCTTAAGCGTATTAAGCCAACCAAAGATTATTTGGACCCTAGGTAATATCTTTAAGGTACTCGGAAGATACATAAATGGACAATGACAGTATGTAATATGTGACCAGGTGTTGACAATTTCACAATTTTTCCAGATGAATTTTTTTTAGGGATTTGCATTTTAGATGATATTTCACATACGCTACATAAGTCAGTGACAATTTTTTTTTCTTTTTCTGTAGACAATATAAAGATTAAAACGTAATGCTCATATAACGTACAGATGGCAAGATAAGAGCCGTCCGTGAAATTCAAATTTTAAAGACGTCGTGTGAACTACCAACATAAGGTGCTCGCCATGATGGGAATTACAACAAGCACTGTGAAGACGGATAAGAACAAAGCCACAACAAAACCTGCAAATAACCTAAGAGGGGAGCTCAGAGGTGAGGTACATGCTTATGTTTGAATCTGAAACTAGAGGATGTGGAGGTGATCAATTGGCTAACGACTGGTCAACGTGCAAAATTTTCAGGTTGAACCATGTAAACCTTTTCCTCTAAATCACCATAAGGCTGTGTTTGGTAGGAAGGATGGAAAAGTGGAAGGAAGGAAAAAGATAAATATTCATTTTCCTTCCATATGGAAAGGAAAGATCATTTTCTTCCTTTGTGTTTGGTAGAAAGGATGGAAAAGATAAGAGATGCATTTTCCTTTGTTTGGTATAAAAGAAAAAGTGGAAGGAAAGAAAGTAAAAAATATAGGGTTTACCAATTCTACCCTCAACTAAAAACACTTATTTACCATTTGACTTCATAAATAATTTTTGGCTTAATTGCTAATTGCTACCCTCAACTATCACACTTTTTCAAGTTGATATCCTAAACTTTTTTTTGTAACAACTTGATACCCAGACATTATTTTGGACAAAAATGCCCCTACCCCTAACCCCCCTCCCCCGTGCTCGCTTCGCCCCCCCCCCCCCCCCCTCTGCTAGCTACGGCCGCAGCTCCCCCCCCCCAACCCCCCCTGCTCGCTTCAGGTGGCCCGGTCGGCGGGAGGCCGGTCGGCCGTGTGCGCGAGGGGGCGCGCTGGGTCGGCGCGGCGCTGGCCGGAGGGCGGTCGGGGGATCCGCGGAGGGGCGTGGTCGCTGGACCAGGGGCGCGGGTGGCCGCGTGCGCTGGAGGGGCGTGGGAACAGGCGGCGGAGAGGGTCGGCGTTGGCCGGAGCTAGCAGGGGGGGTGGCCGGAGTGGGGGAGGGGGTGGAGGGAGGGAAGGGATAAGGGTATTTTGGGGTTTTTTAAAATGTTAGGTATTAAGTTGAAAAAAAAAATAGTTGAGGTATCAATCTGTTACGAAAAAAAGTTTAGGGTATCAACTTGAAAAAGTGTGATAGTTGAGGGTAGCAATTAGCAATTAAGCCATAATTTTTAAATAATACATTCATATAGGGGTATAATTGTTAATTAATACAAGCCTTCACTTTTCCTCCCACTTTTGGGGGGATTGGATTTCTTAGGCTATGAAGGAAAAGTAATCCCTCCACTTTTCCTTCCTTCCTATTTTCCTTCCAAACCAAACAAGAGAAAATGAAGCTATTCCTTCACTTTTCCCTCCTCTATTTTCCTTCCTCCCACTTTTCCCTCCTACCAAACACACCCTAAAGAAAGGCGGTCTTTATGTCCAGTTGTTCAATCTCCAAGTCCATGCTAGCTGCTAGTAACAACGCAATCGAGATAGATTGCATCTTGACCACCAGCAAGAATACCTCTTCAAAATCAATGCCCTTCTTCTGTTCAATACCTTGCACAATCAACCTCATCTTGTAACGTGGACGTGAGCTCTTGCTTTTCCGATTTAGCCTAAACACCCATTTGTTCTTCAAGGCTTGTTTTCCTTGGGCAACTGGATCAACTCAAAGTGTGGTTTTTATGCAAGGATTCCATCTCTTCTCACATAGCTTCCCACTATTGATCATTGTCCAGATATTCTTCAATTTCTTGAAAACTTTCTTTTTGGCTCTCTTGCATTAGAAAGCAAAACATACTCATTGCTATAGTATCTTTTCGATGGGCCGATGGCAACGTTCTTTTGTCGACTGCCTCAATGATGGTACTTCAGGTGATTAGACTCGAGTCGGCCCCTCCCCCTCATGGTCACCCGAATCGCTATCCACCTCATCGTCACCGACCACAACATCATCTTCTCTTCCGTCGTTATGCACCTTGAGAGAAAACATATTCAATTATTTCTTCTCGACTTCTCCCTTTTGATGTCTTCAAGGATTTGGTCTTAAAAAAACACATCTCGACTTCTATCCGTAAAAGTGGAAGAAAACACATCTCGACTTCAAGGATTTGTTCTTAAAAAAAAAACACATCTCGACTCCAAGGATTTGGTCTTAAAGAAAACACATCTCGCTTTCTAGGTCTCACAACCTATATCCAGACTCATCATGTGAAACTTTCTTTTATGCTTTTACGAGTGGTAACAAACAAAATGCATTACAAAATAGAACACTACATTCTCCATTTTCTTCTTAAAGAGGCCACAATCTCTTCAATCAAGCAGAGTATCACCTCCTTCATTTTCCTCTTCAAAGACCATAATCTCTTTCTCTTCACTCAAGCACTTTATTCATTTTCTTCTTAAAGAAGCCACAATCTCATCAATCAAACAAAGTACGACCTCCATTTTCTTCTTCAAAGGCCACAATCTATTAAATCAATCAAAAAAATTGCAACGAAAACCGTAAAAGTGAGGTCTTTAAGATTTGAGAACAATTTATTATGAAATTTTATCACAATATTATAATAATTCATAAAAAATTAACAATAAAAGGGAGGTCGAAACGAAGTTACTATAAACCAAGAAAACCGTAAAAGGCAAGGAGCCGAAGGCAACAAAGAACTCGTTAAGAAGACGGAAAAAGACTCAAATTTTGCAACACAAAAATATGTGGGGAAAAAACTATGGTTTAGCTAAAGGTTGGGCACCAATTTTTATTTATAATTATTTAGATTTTAGGATGTGGTGCTGGTGCCCAAATGTCTAAAGACTATTTATATAGAATCTAAAGATGCCTAATGATTATGGTGGCCTAGGGATTCAATAAGCAGTCCAAATAAACACAGTGTTGTTGTCCAAAGTAGGATACAAGATTATTAGACCATCTCCAATGGTGATTTTTAAAATTGAGTTCTTATCCTACTTGGCATTGTACTTTAAGGAAATTTCTATCCTAGTTGGAAGAGTTTCTACATAGAAATTGTAGACATAAAAAAATGCTCTCCAATGGTTCTTCATTTCTATCCTATGTGTTACATAGTAAAAGGACCAATTCAATGGTGTGGGGCCCAATAATAATTGTCATGAGAGATAGAAAAATTTCTATCAGAATTTCTACATGTAAAAATCCTCCTAGAAAGTTTCCATCCTACATCATTGCCACCTAGGATAGAAATGGTGATAGAAATCACCATTGGGAGAAGTTTTTTCTAAAATAGATTTCTTCCATGGAAATAGGGAAGATAGAAACCCCCATTGGAGATGGTCTTAGGAATGACTCAGCATATTGCCCCCTCATGTTTTGGCCCCTCCTTGGTCCCTGCACGTTAATAATTTAGGTCAGGAAGTTATGCACAAGCACACCCCTGTTAACTCTATCTTAAATAACGTTTCCTAGTTTTATGTGTATAATTAGTTTTTTATATGAATATAATTCATTTCTTAATTGACAATACAAAACGTTTGTTTTATCAAGCATTCAATTTTTTTTTTTTTAGCATTATCATTATCAAATAGAACCTGCCCATAAATGAATTAAAGCAATGCTGTTGGCAAGCAATTGACCCACAATGTACATAGAATAAACAAATAATGAGTTGTCTTTACTTTATGACTACAGAAAATAAAAAATAAAACTACGGATAATATTCTTCCTTATTAATTGGCATGATCAAAAGTTTGATCTTTAAGATATACTAATTTCAATGAAGCCTAGGCGTAGTTTTAATTTCTAAAATTTTCTTTAAAAGATTATTCAGAATTTTCGTGAAAACACAATCAGAAGTTTGACTTTAGTAAGAAAATAGAAATTCACCTGAGAAAGTTTGGATACTAGGGGAAGAAACTACTAGATGTGTCACTCTTTTTGACATCAATCTAAACTCCGATCTCCCTCCATTGCCGTTTCATTCAATCATTCTTTTCACAGCTTTCTCCGTGATTTTTCTTTTCGACACTTGATTAACCAAATAAGCAAAAAGTGATATTTCATTTTCCTTTCTCTTCCACTTCATTTTCATCTACTTTTTTCTTTCACTTAGCCAACCAAACACAAGACTTCATGTACGCTAATATTTTTTGCAAAAATAGCAGAATAAGCCTACACAAATAAGCAACTCCTTTTGGAAATCAATCCTTTCACCTAATCAAGTATAAGACAGAATGTACCCAACAAAGGGTCATAACATCATGAAAGTGAGAAACTTGACCAGGAGAGGGAGCATTCTCTCATTGAAATCAACTCGACTATATAATTAAATGAGCCAAAAAAAAAAAAAAAAAATCTAATGCTTTTTACTGAGCATTTTTATTACACTACATACTTCTCCATAGAAGTTGCTTCCAATTGGGCACCGTGGTTGGCTGGCAAGGTAGTTTTCAGACACATAAAGAAGAACTCCGTTTAGTACTTCAAAATAAGATATACATACTACTAACACTGCAGGCAAGACTAGTGGTCTTCGGCTACTGTACTGCTTAATTGTACATACGAGCCAATGCACGAGTATATTACACCCATGGTCATAACCAAAACACATACTGCCATCTGAAACAAATTAAAGTCCAAACATAACAAATTCAGTACTGGGAATACAACATTCTTCGAATTTTTTTACTTCATGCGCATTCTAGAATTCAAACTATGACTGCAGTATTTCTGAAGGATATTTTTACCCTAATGCAGTCACTGCTCTCTGAGTCTCTAGTTACAGAAGTAGCAAAGTTGCTGCTCAATGTGCTCATAGTTTGAAAGTGCCAAAAGAAGAACTTTAAATTTCAGAGCATATATAAGAAATTTTATGAACCTTCAGACTTCAGCCAAAAGCTTATGTCTGGCCAAATATGAAAGCTAGGATCATTTGTGTATATATGTTAAAGATTTTTGGTACCGATGTAATATCGAGGTAGGATATTCATGGCCAAGTAGAAAAAACACTAGTGCATTTATAACTAGCTCAAGTATTTGCCTTTGTTCTGGATCCGTTCATTAGAGACTAATAAATAGTCACTTCTGTAAAGACTGTCAACTGTGAAAGGGTTGTTTCATTAATAATCAGAGATACTGAGCCCATAGTCATGTGAAAGGTTGTTTCATTAATAATCAAGAGTTAAGAAATAACAAGAGCATTTTTTGTTAGATCAATCCCTAACATGTTAATCCAACCCAATATTCTTTGCACCCTAGATCATACCTTCAAGGTACTCATTTGGAAGTTTCAGACATGGACCTCGATAACTTAACATGACCTGTAACCAAGTGTTGGAGGAAGACAATATTGAAAATGGATCTATTGAAAGCCGTAAGAAAACCTGCAAAACTGAATGCTAGTGATTTTCACGCAGAAAGCTTACATGTAGCGAAATGAATTTTAAAAGGTTCCTAAAATTGTTGCATGTTAGTGTAATATTTTTTTGTTATATGTGATTGAGGGCAAGATGGATCATAAAGCTCACTAACATGACACGAGGCTACATATATTAATGGTTGTCTAGTTTCTATAGCATAAATGGAAGAGGGTCAACTAAAGTAGGCAAAGGAAGATATCAAATTTATGGCTATGACTAGTCAAAAGACAGAGAGTATTCGTCTCACTATGGAGTTATCTGGACGAGCCTAAACGTCGTCGTCAAGTCGAGGTTTCCTTCTCCCTGTAGGTTCGAGCTATTGTGCCACCTAATCATCTTTCTTTGTCTGGCTAAATTCTGAATGATACGTTATTGTGTTGTTGATCAATTGGCTACTGGAGGAATGATTGATCCCACTGATTGCCTGGAAGAGTCGAGATTTATGGTGGGCCATGTCTGTTTGTGGAATTGGGTTTAGATGACCTTTGTAAGTTACCTCCCTATAAAACAGTACATAAATACACACGAACATGCACACACCACAAGTAAAACATGATAATTAGGAGTAGATTCCATATGTGTCAATATCACTTTTGGTCATATTTTACAAAAAATGACAATAATTGCACTTGAAGATACAAGAATACTACAGTATACAAAAATGCAAGTGCGATAAACAAAATTGAGAACCAGAATTGTTCTGATCATTACCACAATGATGTGAGACTGTTTACTTGAAGGTAAGATCTCCTCAAGGCTCATCCCAGCTGGAATAATTCCTAAGCATACCTTGAGAGTGGATTCACAACCTACAATTCGAAAAACAATTATAATAATCAGTAAGAAGTACATTAAGTTCGGTTTTGGATGTGCAATATATTCATAGGCAACCAGGCTCAACATTTTCTGATTGAGAAGAAAATAAGCAACAATGTTATTAAAGTTGTAATAAAATAACCAATACATGATGCCTGAATGGCAAAGTTCCAATTAGTTCTTAAGCCTTCACTTGCTCCAAGCATATGCAGGATTCCAGCATATCAATTCCATGTCATCACCTTGCATACTTCGATCTCTCTGTAAGGGAAAAAACTTAATACATTACATGCTACATAGACAATAAATTTGAAAAAGTTCTTCAAATTCTCCAAATCTAAAAGGTAAGTAAAAGGAAAAGAGTTATTTTTGTTCGTCAATAAACTGTAAAGACGATATCATACTAGTTCGTTTGACAGCTGAACTTTGTATCTCTGGAGAGGTAGAGAATTAATATCCTCCAAGCTTAATATAGGTGGATATGCATCCTAAAAATCTGCAAAAACGAAAAACAAAAGTTAGACATAACAGCAAAATGTGCAAGCAAAAGAAATAAAGACCGACTTATCAAAAAATGAGTAATAGAATTATAGAAGTTCCTACATAAGTCATCAAAATATTTGATTGATATATCCCATGATCCTTAGCCATTATGGTGGTGCTCGTAATCCCCCACTCTGTGAGCCATTACAGTGAGACCAATTTTCTTAACAACCACACTGAAATGTGACTATTTACTAGAAGGTAAGAGCTCCACAAGGCTCAACCCAACTGGAATAATTGTTACAGCACAAACCCTGAGAGTGAATTCCCAACCTACATCTCAATAAACCCAATTATAAAAATTAGTAAGGAATACCTAAGTGAAGTTCAACTTTAGACATGCCAAATTAGTATTTAGTAAGACAAAGGCACAAAATTTTATATTTGAGAAGACATGCATATTGCACCTCGATACTTTCTGTACCATTGTCCAAACATCAACTTATGAACTGCTTTCACCACTACCACTACCCTCCTGCCCAGGAATTATCCTGTATTTACAAAATGGGCACGTCCCCTTCCTCTGCAACCATGGAGAGATGCAGCTTGCATGGAACTGCCAAAAGAGGAACAATCAGGCGTAATACAAATTAACATCTGTCAGAGACCAAACAAATAAGATACTTCCACCTTTTCAGTCAAGGCTACACCAGAGTACATGTACATCCATTCAAATCCATAGAAGGAAGAATGTTCAGTTGTGCCCATTGACCACTACAATTTGACTAGTATATCATCATTCACAAACACTCGGTGTCCAAACACAAGAATAGTGTTTACTGGTAGTTAGTGGACACCGATAGTTATAGACTATACTAGGAACTTTGAGCCTATTATTAAGTATTTTCTCTTGGTACGGATTTCCAGAGATATGCATGTCAGCAATTCAATATTTAAGACGAGACAAACATGAACCAATTGGCAATTGGTATCACAAGAAATCTGAAACCCTTATATTTTTATAAGATGAGACAAGCGTGAACCAATTGGCAATTGGTATAACCAGAAATCTGAAATCCTTATATATTTAGATGGCCTTGTGGGATGTTCGTAATAACAACCATATAATACAAACTTCCTAAAACTGGCCAGGTATGATACAAAATCTAGAACCGTGTCAATGAAATAGGGTATGACAGCAAGTATAAAACAAGTAAATAATTTCAAACTTTCAACTCTCTCTAAGAAACAAAGTATCGAATATCTAGTATGTAACTCTACCAACCATACTAAAAAATGTTCAATAATACTAATAAGGGGACACCAAAATCTGACCACATTTTGCTGACCACATGATGTGGTAGCCTATGCGTTGATAACATTAATGTAGTGGTCCCACACAAGATCATAGACTGCCACATCATGTGGTCAACAAAATGTGGTCAGATTTTGGTGTCCCACTAGCATTAGTAGTTGTCTTCCAATAGGGCCAATCAATGGACTCAGTATGAAAGTGCTCAAGCCACTCTCTTTGTTGCTAAATTGGTGTGGCAGACACTATTTGAAATACTTTCTAATCAGAAAGAAATGTTCTCTTCCATGAACCAAAAGGCCACGAGGCAAGGGCATGGGAAACCCCCAGCCAACATAGTAGAAAATAGCTAGACAACTTAGTAGACTAATACTAAACCAGAGGATTGAGTCGATTGACCAATTGTTAAGTGTGCGAGGAGGCAGCAATGTGGTCCATTAACATAAACATGCATTCAAAGTTCAGGAAAATTTCCTGTTAGATTCCGAAAATCGTTAATTATGATTTAATTAGATTTGGAATGGGTTTGATTCATAGAAACAGACGACTCCTTATACAATTCATAATCTGAACGTATATTTTCAATTATACCAGCAGCATAAGATATAAGCAAATGCTAAAAAAACGAAACCGTTAATCGTAAGCAAACTCTTCTAAGGATTGCAATTAAAGTTGAAATGGATATAACAAAGTATACACAACATAATAGAACAAATAATACCTGATGCCTGCACGGCAAAGTTCTAATAAGGTCTCCAGCGTTCACTTGCTCCAAGCATACACAACATATCAATTCGCTGCCCTCACTTTGCATACTTCCCTCTCCCTGAAGGTAGAAAAAGTTCACTTAACTTAATAGGTAACATGCTCTACATAGACAGAGCAAATGTGTAAAAGAAAACATCCTCAAAGTCTCAAAATCTAGAATGTAAATAAACGGAAAAAAAGAGGAAGAGTTTTTTGGCATCCATCAAGACCGTCCATACTGGTTCATTTGACTGCCGAGCTTTGTATCTGATGAGTGGAAGAGAATTAATATCCTCCTCGCTTAATGCAGGTGGATGTGCATCCGCAAAATCTGCAAAACGCAAATGAGTAGACAGAGAAAGTAAGACCAAACACCATACTGTGTAGGAGCCAATAATACCTAAGTTGTCAATGTCCCGATTCACAATAGCACGGGCGATGATCCTCAGCTGTTGCAGTGATGTTCGTACCCCTCCGTTCTGCAACCAGTTGGTCACTTCATTATTCGAGTAGCGCCCGAAGTAGACCGCAACGAAAAGCAGGACGATAACAAGCCAGCGCTACGCACAGACACAAGTATTTTGCATTAGTACTAGTAGTGATCTATCGATCGATCGATCGATCGATGACACCTACACTACAGAATTTGAACAACAAAAGGAAAAGACTGGACAAAGGCATACCGGCAGTTCTGTGAGAAGGATGTAGGCATACAGCACGAAAAACATGAGTAGCACTGAAGAATGTACAAATATCAGAAAAACAATTGATTAATCAATTATATATATCTATATCTATAGAGAGAGAAAATTGAAGACACGTACCAGCAGAAGTGGTAAGCCAAGATAAGCCGCGGCGTACGGGCGTGGCACTGATGAAACCGCTCTCGATGTCGCCACGGAGGGAGCTCATGACGATGACGATTTGAGGAAATTTCTACAAGAATGAAAGAAATACTGAGATATTGAAAGGAAATTGTAAGAAACCCTAAGGGGAAGGGTTGGGTATAAATAGGGGAGAGGAGAGGAGAGACTTCGAGACGAAGAAGAAGAAGAAGAAGAAGACGGTGGTCCGATAAATAAAAAAGTTTTTGTTGGTATTTGGGAGAGGATAAGGAGGAGGACTTTGTCTGGTTCGCGAGCAAGTGACACGGAGTTCGCGGTGGCAATGCCACTGGTCGAGAGGCGGAATCGCCATAGCTGGACCGACGAGAACGAGAATGAAGAAGACAAACGGGAGGGAGGAAGAAAGGAACACTCTCTACTCGGTGCGTTTTGTTTCCTCTCTCTCTCTCTCTCGACTCCTGCCCGAACCCACAAATACCGGCCCACATAAACTAACACTTGTCGAGCCCGTTACAGCCCAAGGTCTAGTGGGTCAAGCTTTTTATTTTCAATAATGCTAAGTCTACTACCAAATGCTTACAACCCTTTTATAACCACTCACCCATGTGCTGACATGTGTCAGCAATGGGTAAAGGTTGTAAAAGGGTTGTAAGCATTTGGTTGTAACTGTAGCATTACTCATCTTTTATTTTAGATCCAACCATTTTATTTTTTATTTTGAAATGTTTTATTCCATCCTAAAGATTCTTGATAATCATTACAAAATGATAAAATGCTAGCGTTGATGGCTTGCCATTTCTTGAAATAGATAGAGGTAAACAACTTTAAGCTATCCTTTATATGATGATAGAATTTATGCAACCTTTGAAAACTCTAAATACAACAATTTGGCAATGATAATCCTATGAACCAAGTTGAATTGAGATGGTATCAATAGTTTTAATGCTAAAGTTGATGATTTCGCCATTTCTTCAAGTATATATGCCTCTAAATTAATTTTCTCGGTTAATTGATTATTTCTTATAAAAATATCATACAACATCATATAACAAATAATTAATTAACAGAAGGAAAAAAAAGTGGGGATTTTGCGATTTTCACTTTTCACCCTCAAGTACTCTTTTAATTAAATAAATAAGGCTAACATACCAAACAAGTCAAGATGGCCGAGTTGGTCTAAGGCGCCAGTTTCAGGTACTGGTCCGAAAGGGCATGGGTTCGAATCCCATTCTTGACAAAATAAATTTTTATTCTCTAACAAAAATATTAATCTATTCTATGGTGAGTTGTTATTAGCTCTTGCAACTTCCTTTATTTATTTTACTAAAGTTAATTTTCCGAAACTTTAAATACTTGAGAATTAATTTAGCTTTTTTAACCAAATTATCCTTAATATTGTCCATGTAAAATTATGTTTTATTTATTAAATTATATTCTATACTTAATTATAAATTAAATTCTTAATTGCTACCAACCTCCTCTACTTCTCCCTCCTCGAATCTAGCATCATCTTCGAAGTCGAATATCGGATTCTTGATTGCCCCTCCATGAACAATGTCCTCTTGCACAATGGCATGCAAGTGGAGTTCAATAGTAACAAAATGTACATATAGCCGTGGTAGAACGTGTGGCCGCATACGCACAGGAGGCACAATCGGTCGTCATTCTCTCTCGGTAGATAATGATCTACAATTAAACTTATATAAATTAATATCATTAGACGAAGAAAATCTACAAACTTAACGAATATTAAATAACAGATAAATTAATTTATCAAGCTATATTTTCTCAAATATTGTATATTGTATGTAGTTTATAATTTTACTAATTAACATTTCTATGTACTTGATTAACCAAGTAAAATTCATAAATATTTTTTTCGCAAAAATAGATTGTACATTGTTCAATGTACCATTTTATCAACATTTAACCAAGAAAAAAAATTCTACATAAATCTACCCCCTCAAACACCACCCCCCCCCCCCCCCCCCCCCCCACCACCCCCCCCCCCCCCCCACATTGGTTATCACCTAGACTAATTGCAGATCCTGAGAGCTATGTATGATCTGTTCATTCTGAGCTTGTTGAGGTGCTTGATTATAATCCTGGGCTTGGCCTCTCATCAGATGAAGAAGCACCTCCAATTCCAAAGCAGCTAGCTAGGATAGGAATGAATGAATGAACCAAATGGGTTGGTTAGGAGAGCTCGCTAGAGTACGTTGTCGTTGCTGTTGGGTCTGAATCCTTGTTTGCTTGCTAACGGTTGGTTCTTCAGCTCTAGTGCTTTCTTTCTGCAGGACCCGTTCCCAGGTCCTGTCCTGCTTGGATCCATATCTGCAACTGCAACATTTGGGTTACTCACTCTGGCGATCGATGTAGAGAGTAGATAATAATGATGATGATGTCATCTGAACACCAAGGAAACAATAAACAAGTCTATAATGCATATTCAGTCAAGTGCCAATTTGACTCGAATGGACATATAAGAAAAACTGAACCGATATTTACTTATTTAGTCTCAATATGGCAGCCGAGATTTGATTAAAAGAAGGTGAAACACAGCACTAGATAATGAGAAGTCAGATGTTGTAGTGGCTAGGGCCTTTTTAGGCCATAGGTTATTGGTTTGATCCTCACTTACCACAATTCTGAAAATTTTATTCTCTTCATATGAGTGAACCAAACGACTCGCTTGAACCACGAACAGTTGAATGGTTCGAACAATTAAACGGGTCAATATGCCGAACTGACCCTGAAATTAGGTCAGGTCACGATCCAAAGGGAGGAAGGATTATACCTGCATTTAGTGTCAGTACTGGTCCTCAATGGAGGATAAAGGATATTAGACAACAACAAATGTGGCCAAGTTTAGCAGGCAAAGACATGTCACTGCAGTTGTTAGGCTGATTGCATATAGTATTTGGCTCCTCAGTTTCATGGAGGGGGCATGAAAGTGACAGTTCAGGTTCTGCATAATTGGGAGTTCAACTTAAAAAGCATCTTTAAAATCTCCTCTTCTAAATGACCAATAACTGTATTGTCCTGTGTCTGAATATTAAGATAAAACCCATCCACAGCCACCCATTGGTTTCAATAATACCACCAATGCCACTAAATAAGAAAGGTACAGATTATCTATATGTTTAGAAGAATAAAGTGAGATTTTCGAAAGAGTAACCAAGGAAAAAGAGTGCTCCATAATAAAAGAAAAGCATCGCATACAGAAAGGAACAGTTGTTCACATGTCCGGCGAACTTAGGCATATGTGCAAAGTGTAGACAAATATACAAAGCAACTCGTTGCTTGCTTTCTTCCCCTGATAACATTATATTGTTGTCACTACACAAGCTACAACTCAGAATTAGTCCTTGCTCATCAGGTAATCTTACTTCACAGTCCAATGAAGCTTGCTACGCATCCAGGCTTCCATCTAACCAAGACTGATAATCATAGATATCTTAATTCAAACCTGACCGTTTACACATGGAGTAAATACACCTTTCAGAATCCCTCAGCCATCTGCACATTCATCATTTGAAGTCACATTTTAACTCAAAAGTTCAGCAAATTCACAATTCTTATAGTCCATCTGATCATTTTCCTTTTATCTAGAAGTTGGTCCATGACTACAAATATCCTTAAAAAATTAAAGAAAAGTAAACAAAAAGCACGAAGCTGTAGAGCTCTAAAGTAGTGATACGAATAACCTAATGTTAGCTCCTGAATATGCTCATGCCTAGTTGGCAATGCACTAATAGGAAACCAACAGATCTCCCATCATCAAGAATAAGATGACCCATTTTAGTAAGGCTAATTTTATGGGCACTCCACATTTTACTTAGAGCTAGCCCAATTTTTTTCTTCAAATATTTACAAGTTTCCCACTCCTATTCTTTGCTTGGGACTAGCTCACATATGGGTATAAAATCCAACATTTCTTTTGTTGTTCTCTTCTCTTCTCCCTCTCTTGCTCTCTTCTTTTCCAAAAATTTCTAGGTCACATAAGTAATGTTCAAAATAGTTTGATAAAATAGGTTAGAACAAATTTAGGGTTCGTGTATGTATCTTTCGAACACAACAAATCAATTTTTTACATCAAACCCTAACCCTAAAATCATTGGTTTTGGCCTACAGTCGGCCACGAAAACGACAGGGTTGCATGCAGTCTTGCAGTCATGCAATACAGTGGGACTGCATGAAGTCTTGCAGTCCTACAATACGACAGGACTGCATGCAGTCTTGCAGTCCCGCAATACAGTAGGAATGTGGGACTGCTTGCAGTCCATTTTATCAGTCACAAAATAGGAATGACTGCATGAATGTATGCAGTCCTAATATTAACTAGGACTGTATGCAGTCCTACTGTATTGCAGGACTACTAGACTACAAGCAGTCCTACTGTATTGCAGGATTGCAAGACTGCATACAGTCCTGTCGTTTTCATGGCCGACTGTAGGCCATAACCAATGATTCTAGGGTTAGGGTTTGATACAAAAAATTGATTCGTCGTGTTCGAAAGATGCATACATTAACCATAAATTTGTTCTAACCTATTTTATCAAACTATTTTGAGCATTACCAAAGTTTCAATAAATTTAAAACAAAAAAAAAAAGCAAAATAGGTCAAAACATATCTAGATTGTGATGAAGGTTTAGGCTTGGGTGCCATTGCTTGGAATTGAAGGAATGGAGAAAGAATTTGGGGTTTAGAAATTTGGTATTGAAGTTATGGAGAAGAGAAATAGGGTTTAGGTTTTAGAAATGTAGAAGAGAGAAAGAAATTGATAAAATGAAGTATTTGAAAGGGTTTGGCGGGGTAGGCTAGCCCCAAGTAAAATTCGGACAGTTCCCAGTAAAAGTTCCACTTTCATGGGCTGTCCCCTAGTAAGGACTAGCCCCAAGTAAAATGTGTAGTGCCCTTAGAATTAGCCTTTTAGTAACTATAGTACCTTAAATTCTTCTTTTATGCTTCTGTCGGACCAAGTATCTTGTATGAGTTTCAGTCAAGTCCTTTTATCACTTTGTTTGCTTCTTAATGGCAATCTCTTTTGCATTATGTTTTAACATTAAAATCATCTGGAGAATGGTGAGGAACAAATACCCAAAATTGTTTCTTTGAACTTGATCTATAAAGTGACATTATCTAGAAGTGTTTAGAGAATTTTTCAATAGCTAGTTGACTTTTGTTGTTGTTCCTTAAGACGTGATTTAAAATACATAGAGTAATAATTTCTTGGCTGTACCAAATTGTTTACATGATTTTACGATGTCATTTTTTTGTTTTTAGAAGATTCACTTATTTATTGAGAACTTGTTGAGCTAAGACTATAGACTATCAAGACATTGTTGAGCTCTAGGTAAGTAGAGGAGCTTACGTCTGTACCGAATGGGTTAAGAAACTAGAGATAAATGATTGAATTACTAACGTAGGTAGTGAGCCACTATCAATCTTATTTAACCACCGTAAATGATTGAACTACTAATCTAGGTGGTTCTATATTTTTGTTTGGCCTTAGAGTTTAACTTAGTGTGGATCCTTGAAACTAAATATTTACTTGTTCTGGAGAAGTTTGTGAAATCAGATATGACTACTACTATCAGATATCAAAAGGTGGAATCCTAGAACAAGTAAATATTTAGTTTCAACTTTCAAGGATCCACACTAAAATAATTATATGTGACAAAAAGGACTATTGCCCATAGGAAAATATCAATTTCCATGGAAAATAACTATTTTCCATGAAAAATAACGACAATCAAACCTAAGCTCCTCGTCTTACCTATACCTCAACAGTCTTAATAGCTTACTCAGTCTTACCTCAACAAGTTCTCAATAAATAAGGGATTCTTCTAAAAGCAAAAAAACTGACATCGTAAAATAATGTAAACCATTTGGTACACCCAAGACAGTATTACTCTATATATTTTTAAATCAACCGTCTTAAGGAACAACAACAAACGGCAACTAGCTATTGATAAATTATCTACACACTTCTAGATAATATCACTTTATTGATCAAGTTCAAATAAACAATTTCGGGTATTTGTTCCTCACCATTCTCCATATGGCTTTCAATATTATTAAGAAGGAATGCAAAAGAGAGTACTAACTAGATTACCATATCTGATAAAAGGACTGGACTGAAACTCATACAAGATACCTGGTCCTGCAGAAGCATAAAAGAAGAACTTAAGGAACTACAGTAACTAAAAGGGAGTGAACATAAAACTTCCAGTAACAAGTCAAATTGGTAGGCAATAGTCAAAAGAAACTCAGGATCTGAGGCATGAACTATAAAAGGAAACACATAGTCCACTGGTGTTAAAGAAAGATAACCCTATTTAGACCGAGAATCATGCATCTATAGTTACATACTGCTAGAAATGCACTCATCACATTACATACTTAATCTTGTGCTTGGATATCATGATTTCCTATCCATAGAGAATCTCAAGTTAGATAATAGAAAAGAAAAAAAAGGATAAATGGTAACATTGGTCAAGATATTAGATAGAAGTTAACACAAAACTTGAAACTTTAAAACCCTCTAACAGGGGTTAGAAAGAGACATCGAAAAGAAACGGTCTATGGTCAACCATACTCATTAGGAGGACGACATAATTCCACATACCCCTTTAAAGACGCCCTTATGTAGTTGTATGTAGGTCATTATAGCAGTTGTATATAAGTCAGGTTCACAGTATAGTAACAAGGGAAGTATTACTATCGGTTGGTTTGCATAGAGATGCCAATAATGCTTTCTCTCTAGGTTATCCAATTAGTTTCCCACACTAGAGTCTCTTGCTTCCTACTAGAAGCAATATTTGATGCCGCTTCACTCAATCAAGTTATGGGCCTGAATCACTTTTCTGCACTTAGATAATCATGTAACATAATACAATCAGATAAAACTCGTTCAATTATTTTGGTTTGCCCTCATAAAGTCTAATTTACCAGTTATTTCAAAAAATATCATTTATAGAGCAAGTTTCTTCAAATATAACTTCCTTTCCTTTTTCTTAGGCCTATGCCTTCCCCACACGGAATAGGTGCATAGCCACGAATCAGATTAAGCCTTCCTCTTGTGCTCTAACCGTTTAATAGATATCCAAGATCCTTCCCTACCTTCAATTCCAAAGATATTCTTTCTTCGTGCACGTGATCTGTAAGCCAATTCTCCATCACCAAGTCTTAAATAGAATACGGAATCTATCTGAAACCTGATGTAACATACTATTTATTAAGGAAATCAAACAAGAACTGAACCTTAACATTATCAAAGTAAGACAAGTTCAAACAATGTACTTTTATCTTATGGAGTCAAGGACTATATAGTCCTTCCTTGGCCATTATGTTCGACCTAATTGTTAGAAATAGACTATCCACATGAATGTAATTCCAGGGAGTAGCTTACAAACATTAACGTACCCAACCGTCCAACAAATGAGAGATCGGGAAAGGTTGATATCAAGTACCCTAAGTGATACAACAAGAAGAATAAAACGACCCTGAAGAAGGAATTCATTATATATAAATTATAAGACATTAGAAAAGAATATATTTGAAAATTTTCAGAGAGAACAAAGTTGGAATTTAATGAATCTCAGAACATAACATTCATCGGATGCAATGTACATGAGTTCATGTACCTTCTTGATTCCGATCCACCACGGACACGCCCACATCCTCCTCTTCCCACTTCTAATCTTCCACAAGGGAACTCCAGGAATCACTTCCCCAACCCATGCTGACATGATTAAGATAACAAAAAGTTGACTTGGGCATAATATCACAGGATAACTACATTTTAATCCCAATTCAAGAATCAGAAGATAACAAAAACCAAACGTTTCCATTTCTTTTCCTATAATCACCACCTCGATATGGAAGTTCCACTTCCGTCTTCCAATGCCCAACTGTTGCCATCCCTCCTCGATCCCCTACTCCTTCTCAATACGGGAGCCCTCCAACTGTGCCTAGAGGATGGTGTCGATACTGACCTAGAAGTGGAAGCACCAGCAGATGAAGCGGACAAGGAAGGGGAGCCACCGAAACACCGGAAGGAGAACATATTCCTCAAAGTCCTGACGAACCCCACGCTCTCCCTCGACTGATTCCCTCTCGCCGACCACAAAATCCTCCTTGGTGCCCCACCGTCATTGAAACCCCCGTCCATCTCCGTGTAAACCATGGGCAATTCTCTCTCCCCAGGTCTCCTCCCACCAGCGAATCTCCCAACCGCAAACCCGCCACCAGGGAGCCTCCATATGGTGAGCCCCATCGATTCGTCGTCATTCTCGAACTCCAAATTCCTCCTCCCGGCATCGGTGGGCAGCTCGTGGCGGCAGACAGGACACGAATTACGAAGCAAAAGCCACGGCAAGATGCAATCATGATGGTAGATGTGCTTACACGGCATCTCTCTGGCCTCGGTGCCAAGCTCGAACTTTTCTTTGCAGACGGCGCAGTAGGAGTCCATGCCGATATGGGAAGGGTCGATGGATATCGTCGGCATCGACTCGATCGCTCCTTTCGAAGCCGGAGGATGGTCGCAAGCGCGGACCCCGCCGGCTCCGTTGGTCCCGATCTGGGCCAGCTGGCCGAGGAGCCTATCGAAGCCCGAACCCATTAAAAAGTCCGACACGGTCGACGGGAGCGGACGGAGACCGGAACCCGCGCCGTCGTCGTAGTAGAGCTCGAAATTGTTGCTGGTGTTGGATCGGTCGGGCTCCATTCCCTCCGATGCTCCGCGGAGGACGATAACGGGGTTGAAGGGGGAGCGGTCGCCAGAGGAGCCGCGGCGATTGCGGCGGTGCGCCTCGTCGGCGACGATGGGTCCGGAGGAGGAGGAGGAGACCAGAGCGGAGGGGAATCGGCGGCGCCGGTGCTCAGCAGCAGCCGCTGCGAGACGGGGAGGGGTGGAGAGCTCTTCTAGGAAGCCACCGCTGCAGTCCGGACAAGAGATCGGGCCGGTGTTCCCATGGTGGGAAACCCTGACGAACCGGGAGCAGCGGTAGCACCAGAAGGAGCCGATCCCCGAGGAAGAAGACATCGGCAGAGCTAGATCTGGAAGGGAAACGGAAACCCTAAACAAAAATCGGATCGATCGAGGAAGAGGAAACCCTAGAAAATTGGGGGGAAATTGAAGGAGGAGGAGAAGAACATGTGGCGGTGACTACAAGAGCAGGGGACCGGGCGGTCCTCCGATCCGGAGTGGGGGTCGAGTTGCGAAGAGTAATTGTGGGAGGAGTTTTATGCGGTCGTCTACACCTTAACGGCAAGAAAGAGTGACACGAGGACGCCTACGGTTCGTCAGTCAGGTCCCAACTCCGGTTTGGGGTCCGAATCTTGACCGGTTAATTTATAGTAGTGCCCCTTAAGAAATGGAACTGCTGGCAGAATGCAGGGTTAATTATGTCAAGTAATTAACGCATAATTATAATGGAATATTAGGTAAGAAATTATCGCGTCATAATCCTATGAAAGATTCCAGTGTAGAAATAATAAAAATAGGAATAAATACTTTTGCAATTAATTAGTATTGGTATCAAACGTATTTTTCTTTTTCTTTTCTGAACTATTACACTGTGAAAACATTTCCCTGTGCAAATTGATAATATATAGTGACGTTCATTGCCATTTGTGTACAATGGATACATTTTTTATTTTTTAATCGTCTTCAAGATAAAAATGTGGTGCCAATAACACTGGAAATTATGTTTTACAGACAAGATTCTCCAAGTAGATTTTCATAATTTTGGAATATAAATGAGGTAATGAATTCTGTATTGCTTACTGAAAAGGGACATACACATTATACATATCACTTTATACAGTATTTTTGTTTTTATATGTTGACTATAATATATAGTATTTTTATCAAACAAAAGAAAAAGTTGCATATATAATATTTGAATTTCAGTTTCTTGATAAGGATTTCAATTTCAACTCTGTTGAATGGTCCAAAGGACCATTACGCCATTTGCAGGCCATGCTGCAACTATTTAGCTTGATATGTACAACTCTCTCATTATATACTCTTACATACAAAAGAAAAATGTTATGTGATTATTTTCTGAATGTAGAACAAAAAGGAAGCATGTAGTAAATTTACTTATTTAATGCATTAATATAGTTGTTTGTTTTCAGAGGTTTTAAGAATTTTATGGCACCTAACAATAAGGCTCAATAAAATAATTTTACCAATCTCTGATTAAAAGATGAAAATTTTTATATTCTAAATTGCTATTAGAGCATCTCCAACCCTATTGTGAGTTTGAAAAAATAATTGCCACATAGGAATGACAAGTATTTTTTTTAAAAGTACTTCTCCAATGCAAATGTGAAATAAATTGTGAAGTTGACATGACAATGACATGGCAAGGAGAATGTGAAGTTGGTTGTCTAGATCTAGACAATGCACTTTACAATGACTTTATGTCCACATCATCAATTATGAATAAAAATATATGTAAAAAGAAGAAGAAGTGAAAAAGTTGTCTTGGAAGTTGAAAAATATCACTTAATTTAATTTATTTCATTATTGAACTGGTTTGATATCTAATAGATGAGAAATGAATTAACGCATTAGAAAATAAATTATTAGAGAGTGTGTACGTACGTGAAACAAAACCAATTGATGCAATATTAATTAAAATATTGGTCCCGTTTAGATTGGTGTTATATTAAAAAAAAATCATATCCAAAAGAGACTATGATTTTTTTTTTAAAATTTTTTCTAAGGAACTAGATCACGAAGGGACTTAGCGACTCGAACTTGAACACTAACTTGTACGAATAATGCAAAATGACGCTTAAATAGTATATTTTATATTTTACACGTACGTATCAGACGCGAGATGTTAAGTAATTAATTTTTGATCATACATTACATAACATAATTTTTTTTAAGTGTCTCCGGATATTCCTTTTATCATTTTTTTTACGCAATATTGTACCAATTCAGCTCGCGTTCAATGCGTAGTGCAACAAGGTATAACGGCCGGGCCAATATTCCAGCGTGATTAGTGCTCTCGGTGGACCTAGATTCCATGGTGGGAGCTGCTCTACTAGACCTTGGTTCCAACGTGAGAGTTCCAGTGTCCTCCCACTAGGTTCTTGTGTGTTTCGGCATGGGATTCCATCTTCGCAATTATCCACTTATTAGTGAAAGCTATTGCTGTAACCATCCATTTTATGGAAAGTTATTTTTTCAGATTAAGGCCTGTTTGGTTATCATTTTAAACCCAACTTTCCGGATGTAAATGGTACAGTAAAGTACAAATAACGTTTGGCTGTCAAATTTTATAAATGTAATTTCCAAATTTTTTTTAAAAACAAGCTTTTAAACTTCACTTTCAGGGAGAAGCCAAAACTTGTTTTGGGAAAACTGCTTTCCCAAAAGTCGGGGGCCCCACCGCCCACCTAACCCCCCGACTCTCTAGCTCTCTCTCTCTCTCTCTCCTCATTTGTGCTCCTCCAGAGTTGCTTCCGAGTTCGTCAGCTTCGTCATCGGGGAGGCCTCCGACAAGCGCAAGACCGTCAACGGCGAGTCGACGAAGAGATCGGCTGCGCTGTCCACCTCCTCGGGAAGGTCGTCAGCTTCGACGACTCGGCCGAACTGTTCATCGTCGCCTACGAGGACGGGTGGAGTCGAAGGAGGCGGTGCGGTCGGAGGCGGAGGGGAGCGTTCGGAGGGTGCGAGGCCCCGAGGAGGTGAGGCAGGCGAAGAAGGCCTGGAGGAAGTAGGCGGAGACCTTCTGGTGGGTGTCGCCGTAGGGGGAGGATAGCTCATTGAGCATCCACATTAGCTAGTGGTGGTTGTTGCATTCATGTAATGGTGGTGGTTGTTGCATTCATGTAATGGTGGTGGTTGTTGCATTCTTCTCCTTCCTCCTGCTGGGAGGAAGAGTGGTGGTGGTGGAAGTAGTACGCTTGCTGGTGGAGGTGGTGGTACTGATGGTGGTGGGCTTTTGAGGATCTTGAGCTTGTCGAGGTCCGGCTACGCCGTCCACCTCCTTGGAAAGGTCGTCAGCTTCGACGACTCTGTTCATCCTCTCATTCGAGGACGGCTGGGCCACAGAGATGGACTCAGGGACACGAGCAGTAGACACGGTAAAGAGGTCCTCCAGTTGGACACGAGCCGTAGACACAGCTGTAATTTCTATTAAAAAAATTACCAAACACATTTTTCAACTTTTGTACTTTAAAATTATTTTTCAGATGAAAGTAACCAAACATAAACTAAAAAAAATTATACTCAAAAAATAACTTTATAACTTACTTTCACAAAACTATTTTCAGAAAGAAATTTCAGAAAGCATATCCAAACGGGCCCTAAATGTCCGTTGTGAATAATTATGGTTGATAGGGGGCTTGGCTCTTGTATATATATTCTTATTTGCTCTTAGCAGGAATAGAGAATAAATTTAAAAGAGGGAGAGTTTACAACAACCGTGAAGCTACGAAGTTTTGTTCAAAGTTCAAGTGTTGTCCATCTTCCGAAGATTGACAAAAGAAACGTTTCAGAGATTCACCGTGATGAACTTGCTGGTTTCTGAAAGCAGATCGATAAAAAGGAGTCGAATCTTATTTTGAGCAACAAACTATTGTTATCATCCCAGAAATAATTTTTTCTTCTTATTCTTCTTCTTGTAGCAATATGTTTGCAAATTATTCAAAAAATTTATTGTAAACAACTTCTTGTCCTGATTTGTTTATTGGGAGCCTGTTGGTTTAGGGGCTGTTTGGTTCCCTCCTATGGGCTGAAAGTGAAGATGTTTTTTGCAACTCGGATGAACTGTTGGCCACTTTTGGTGTTTGGTTGGGATGGTTTATTACTTGCAAGTGGCTTGATGTGACCGGGCCCCAGTTCCCGTCTCTACCAAAAAACTCATTTTGAGTTCCGACCATTCGGTTCTTGAAGTCCATTGAAACTGGGAGGAGAGAGAAGAAAAATCTGGAGAAGAAAGTGGGGAAAAAAAGAGGGTCCGTGTAATGCCTGTGGTTCGTATTACGTATTTCTGGAATACGTGTACGTATTTTATTCTGTATTGCATGATTCCTTGTTTAGTTTTCTTCATGGCTTGGCTTGGTTTATTCTTGGCCCGGGTTGGCTTGGTTCGGTTGGGATTATTTTGGTTCATCATGAACCATGGATGAACCCCCTACCTACCACCACCTTTGATATTTATTGCCATTTCTTCTTTCTCTCTTCATTACTCATCTTCTTCTTCCTCATTTACTTCCCTACCTACCAGAGAGAGAAGAGAGAGGTCTAGGCAAGTGCAACTTGCTTCATGGAGGAACTCCAATTTTATTGCTTCATTCTCTTCCTTACAGCATTTTGACTAACTTTAGAACTTGGCATTTTCACTTTCCATGGCTAGATTCTTGTAGATCTATATTTACTTTATTTTCGGATTTCTTGGGTTTTGATCTACTTAATCTTGTTATTTCTGTGTTTTGATGGTTCCATGTTGTAGAGAATTTCGTTCTACCCCATTTTGACCTATGGAAGTTCGGATTTAGGCTCCCGGATGATGGAGTTATGGAGCTTGAGGACTTGGCTCTCATGGTGTTCTTCTTCTCTGAAATTTTGGAGAAGATGAACAGTGCTTGACTTGACCGCATGAATATTCATGCGGCAAGTGTTCTATCCAGCCGCATGACTGGAAGTTCTTGAGCCGCATGAGAGTCGGACTCACTTAGCCGCATAACTCGCTCAATTCCTAGCCGCATAAGTTCTGAACTCTCTCCGAGCCGCATAAGGCCCGCTAGTTCCGCGAGCCGCATGGGACTCAACTCAGTTGAGCCGCATAGGCATTGCTCTCCTAGCCGCATAGACCCCAGTCACTCGCTGCCGCATGAGGACTCGAGTCCTCTCAGCCGCAGGACTGTCTGGATCCTCGAGCCGCATAGGCCCTGATCCTCGAGCCGCATGAGAACCCCCCCAGATCTGGCCGCATGGGCTTCTGAGTCCGGGCCGCATGACCCCGATTAAACCTAGCCGCATATGCTCACCTCTCTCCTGTGCCGCATGGGCTCCTATTTGAGCCGCATGTGCCCCCTCCTTTCCTGCCGCATATGCCTGAGCTGTATGACTTTCCAATAGCCCTGTGTACTATTATTTATCATTATTGTCCATATTTTGTAACTCCTTATTGTATATTTTTACGTCCATTTTATATCCTTACGCCTTTTGTCCTGAACTTGAAAATCATGAATTCATTTGATATGTTTGGAATTGATAATTGAGCACGACCTGACAGTGACCCGTAGTGGTGCACTCCTGATATAATAACCTGACATAACCTGATAGTGGTCCGTCGTGGCGCACTCCTGACTAGTACACTTGGCATGATAACCTGACATGATTATCTCGAATAGCTGTTGCGACGGCTACCTGACATGACATGACCTGTATAATTATCTGGACACCGTGGGCGATTGTACTTGTACAAATAATCCAGTCCTGTCTTGCATCATGTCTAGGAGGGGACTCCTGAGTACCACGGTCAGGAGTACCTACTGAAATGGACTAAGGTTAATGACTAGTATAATTCATTAGACATGAAGAGATGTTCTCCAGTTACAGGCGATCCCGTTATCCCGGCCGCAAATGTTTGGACTTGTAGCCTGCCGACGAGTAGGGCACATTTCCAGCCCACTGTTATGTGGGGCACTCTTGATTGTCACTTTAATGATTGAACTCTATTGTCACTCTAATGTATTGTACTCTCTAGATTGTCACTATAATGATTGCCTGGATAACCTGGATAGCTGCAGGGCCTGTGACTACTTGGAGCATCTCATTGCATCTTGCTAGTAACTAGGATTGTGATAACCCTAGTTAGTTAATGTAGAAAGCCGTAGGCAATGATTGGCCGTGATTGCTTGGATGGAGTCTAGTCCAGTATAGTATTGTCTAGAATTGATTGATTGCAAAATTGTACCAGAATGATTGAATGATTGTCACTCCAGATTGTCACTATAACGATTGTACTCTATTGTCACTCTAGCATATTGCACTCTTCATTGTCACTTTTGTCATTGTACTCTCTTCTTTTCACGATAATGATTGGCACCTTTAGCAATAAATGATCAGAAACTAAGTTCTGTTCAGGCGAAGGGTTACAATCTCGGTCCTTGTTTGGTTTAAGGATTGTAACCTGGCTTCCGGAATAGTACCTTCGTTTTCTCTTCATATATTGTCCAGTTATATTTTATTTAGCATGATTCTCCAGTTCTTTTATGTCAATGATGCTTCTCTTAATTATTTTCTCTGATTGGGATAAGTGCATTGGTAGTGCACAAACCTCAATCTGTGTTACTTATTGATGTTTTCTTACATGTTGAATGCTAATGAATTGCTGGTTTTAGTTCCTAAGTGAAGCCTCCTTTGTGGGACTTGCTCTTTCTGGGGTCTGACCCAGCTGGTTTTGTATGGCCAGATACCGGAGCAGCACCAAAGGATCTTCCTGCTTTCCAGCCCGATGGTGGTCACCAGGCGTAACCAGGGCATCGAGTGGGTTTCTTTTGTTCTCCCACTGTAATATTGTAAATTATTCTTTTGAGGCGTTTAGCCGACGAGCAAGTGTTAGCTCGATTGTACTTACTTACTGTCTGCCTACGGGCTGTAACATGATTGACAAGCCCCGGGGGTTGATCATGTATGACTGAACTCTTGCTAGTCCTCACATTTTGTAACGACTAGCTTCATGATCATCTGGATATGTAATGTTTGGGACGCCTTACAATTGTATATTTGGAGATCTGATATCTTGTGATTATTATTAGTTGGTTGAGATTGAGACAATAGGCTATTTTATGACCCTAAGAGACTGATGGATTGTAGTGAAACCCTCACATATCTAGACAGCCGTGACCGTATAGCGGTGTGGATTCCATTCCGTTATACGTAGCTGGCTATGTCTGCCCCCGCTCTCCAGTATTCTGGTTCTGGGGCGTGACAGTCCGACCACCGCTCTTCCGCCATTCTTCTGTAGTGTAAACCTCTGCTCTGGAACCCTTTTTTCGTTAATTTTTAACCGTTTTTTTCCAAAAAATTTCTTATTTTCGCCATTTTTTCCCTTAGATCGTAGATCTTTGTAGATCTGTCATGTTCTGTCATTATTTTCGCCATTTCGTGGAATTTTTTTTAGATCCGATCATTTTCTTCCATTTTTATAGATCCGTTAATTTTTTTGGTTGCTCCGTTCATTTTTTTTGTAGATCCGTTCATTTTCTTTGTATATCCGTTCATTTTCCACCATTTTTTGAGAAATCTTGTTAAGAAATTTCTGGTTTATACATATGCTGGGAACATGTCACATGCCTGCGATTTTATAGATCTGCTGGGAACATGTCATATTGCTTATAGATTTTGTAGAGCTGATTTCTTGTAGATCCGATTTTCTTAAGAATTTTTTGCTTATAAATTTTTGCTGGGAACAGATAATCCGATATTCCGATTTTGTGGTATCATATTGCAGGGAACATGTTGCTGGGAACATGTCATATTGCTGCGAGCATGTCATCTTGCTGGAAAAATGTCATATTCCTGTTTATATTTATATTATTTAGTTTATATTTATGCTTTCACAAATAATCCGATATTCTGATTTAGTTTGTATTATTATTATAAACATTTATGCTGATTTGTCTGTTTGATAATATGTAATGGATTATCTGTTTCATAACATGATACATGTTTACATTGTGGTTTTCATGGATTTGTCGAATCCCAATGATCCGTTACTAAATGCCGCAGTCGCTAGTATACTTACTGTTGTAACTATAATTATTAATTTAATGGAAAATGAGGTCAATGACCGACATGGCATTGCAAGGGAACCGTCCCTAATTAGAGAACAGTGGAGGCAAGCACACATGTATCGAATCTTGACGGCAGGACCAAATAATTGTGTCCATTACCTAAGGATGAGTAGTGCCGCTTTCTACAGTCTCGCAATTATTTTACGTTCCAATGGGTCGCTCCATGATACACGATCTGTTTGTGTAGAAGAACAACTAGCCATATTCCTTTACATATTGGGACATAAGGCAAAAAACAGAGTATGCGGCATTAAATTCATTCGATCCGGAGAGACAGTTTCTAGGTATTTTAATAAAGTCCTAGGTGCAATATGTTCAATTCAAGAACGATTTGTGAAGCAAGCAGGGTCTGACACTCCGACGGAGATACTAAATTCAGCAGAATGGTATCCGTATTTGAGGTAAAACTGTTATTTTCTATAAATTAAATTTGCATTATATAACCTAATAACTGAATATTATTATTTGCGTAGGCTAAATCCAAACTAGCACAATGGGTGAACGTCCCTATTAGAAACTTTGACTTGCTGCAAATTGTATGTGGAGATGACCACGCAAGAGGGGACCGTACGAAGGGTAACAATGTGAAATGGGGCCCAAGCGAATACGTCGAAGTAGATACTCCTCCCGGTAGCGGCTCACACCACAATGCTGCGACTTCCCAATCTACGAAATCCACGGGAGGAAAACGTCGTAGAGAGGCTAGCATGGGAAATGAGGGAATGACTCAATTGGTGGGGAGTGTTACTTCCATGGCCGAGGCACTTCGTACCGGATTCAAGACCCCAATTGAGAAAATGGGTAGTAAATTATTTGCCTTAGAAGGATATGAGCCAGACGTCCTTATGAATGCATACAACTTTCTCTGCACTGACAACTTTGAGGCCAACAAGTTTATAGGGTTGCCCGAGAGTTTCCAACGGGCATGGCTAGATAATTTCATGCAAGACAAGTAGTCTTGTAGCAATCGAATGCATTTTGTATCATTTTGTAAGTGGATGGAACAATTTGAAGTTTGGCATGTAATATTGACTACTCTGGAACAGCACATGCTGCTGTTCCCACAAGGCCTATGATGCCCATAGGCTGCTGTTTCTGTGTGACTTTAATTCCCTGCTCTTTTTATGTCTTTGCTTTTGTTAATTTCATGCTCTTTTGATATCTTTGCTGCTGTTTTTTGTTAATTTCCTGCTTCATCTATGCTTTTGTTAATTCCCTGCTCTTTTTGATATCGATGTCTTTGCTTTTGTTAATTCCCTGCTCTTTTGATATCTTTGCTGCTGTTTTTTGTTAATTCCCTACTTCATCTATGCTTTTGTTAATTCCCTGCTCTTTTTGAGTTTTGGTTTTGGGTTAATGATGAGTTTCGGTTTTTTGAAATGTTATATGGGCTGTGATGAGTTTCAGTATCTCCTATGGGCTATGATGAGAATGCATTATGGGCTATGATGAGTTTCAATTTTTCCTGTGATGAGTTTCAGTATCTTCTTCTTCCTTCCAGTTTTTGGTGACTTCAATTTTGGGCTAGTTTCTGGTTACTGCAGCATAAGTTGGCCTTATTTTCTTATAATATATGGGCTATGATGAGAATGCATTATGGGCTATGATGACTTGTGTAATATTTGCTGGGAACATGTCGTATTGCTGGGAACATGTCAAAATTGCTGGGAACATGTCATATTTGCTGGGAACATGTCATCTTGCTGGTTTTATGTATCATATTTGCAGGGAACATGTATCATATTTGCAGAGAACATGTATCCTATTTGATGGGTTGGTCGGCCCTATTTTTTGTGTTCTTTGTCTGATGATATTTTTCGAAGAAGATTTTGCTACATTCTGAGCCCATAATGTTCTCCTGAACAAGTTTTAATTATTTCCAGTTTTCATACTCTGAGCCCATAATCTCCTTGTGAACAAGATTTTGTTTCATTGTATCATATTGCTGGGAACATGTCATATTTGCTGGGAACATGTATATTGCTGCGAACATGTCGTATTGCTGGTTTTCTGTTTCATATTTGCAGGGAACATGTATCATATTTGCAGAGAACATGTATCCTATTTGATGGGTTGGCCGGCCCTATTTTTTGTACACAGGAATTTTTATTTTTGATATGTTCTTCGTATGAAGATATTTTTCGAAGAAGATTTTGCTACATTCTGAGCCCATTATGTTCTCCTGAACATGTTTCAATTATTTTCAGATTTCATACTCTGAGCCCATAATGTCCTTGTGAACAAGATTTTGTTTCATTGTATCGTATTGCTGGGAACATGTCAGATTGCTGGGAACATTTTCAATTGCTGGGAACATGTATACTTGCTGGGAACATGTCGTATTGCTGGGAACATGTCACTTGCTGGACATATCATATTTGCTGGAAACGTGTATCATAATTGATGGGAACATGTATCATATTTGCTGGGAACATGAATATTTGCTGGGAACATATCATATTTGTTGGAAAAATGTGTTCATTTCTGGGAACATGTATCATATATGCTGGGAACATGTATCATATATGCTGGGAACATGTCATCTTGCTGCGAACATATATCAAATTTGTTGGAAAAATGTATCATATTTGCTGGAAAAAGCAAATCTTGCAAAATTATATATCAATTTGTTGGGAACATGTCATCTTGCTGGGAACATGTTTCATAATTTTTTTCGGTTGTGAAACCGTTTCTTTGCTGCCAAATTCGGTTGAAAATGTTAAAAAATTTTGCTTTTGGTAACCATACCATTCTTCTTGAGGGTGATTATATCACTTGCAATGTCCTAACCAAACACACAAAGTCCATCAAAGCCACTTTCAAGTGGTCATCCAAACAAACTACATTGTAACTCTCCACTTGCGGGGGGACAAAAACTTTTGCATCCAAACACTTTTTGGAAAGTGGAATGTATTGTAACTCAAATGAGTTACATGCACACGAAACTCCCACTTTCACACTTTCATGTACCTACATCCAACCAAACAGGCCCTTAATGCAGATCAACCTAATCACATTTTCGGCTTGTCCAAATGACTTGCATTTCAAGGTTAATCAAATATCGATCACGCGGATTTGTCATCTCTCTCAGCATATATACTTTTAAACCAAAATTTTGTTGTTACTTGTCTTCGAAGAGCAAGAGCAATATCATAGCTTAATTTGTGTGCTATAATAATATAATTGATGTACCTTTTCAAATTCTTGCTTGAAGGCTTGATGAATGAAGCTAGAGAACCTGAGAAAGCAAGCGGAGAATTACAAAGCGTACTGATAATTCATTTTGGCATACAGATTGTCCTATCCGAAATTAATTTTGATTGTTCTTTAACTTTTATTGTGGACCGTTTCTAGTTAGAATCACATGTGATTTCGATCTCTTGTAGGATCACACCGAGTCCAGGAGTTGTCCTAAGTAGCCTTGGCTGGCCCTGTTGGCATGCGTGGGTTGTCACCTATAGACGTACTGGTTCATTTTGGCTGGCATGGGTTGTCACCTTTAGTTCGTTCTCTACTCCAGGGATGTACATGGAGACAAAAGAACAGGAAGGGCTGTCAAGCACTACCTAGCTCCTGCTGCAACTGTGTCAAGATGACTTTCTCTAGCTTTTTGAACAAATTCCTAAATTTAGGCAGCTCCAAAAACTAAACCATTTATTACAAAAAGTAGATGACCACTGTCAGTAAACACATTACCACCATATATTCAAGGTGTACAATGGGCCGGTCCAGCCCGAGCCCGACCCAGGCCCGGACCGGCCCGCCCCCCTTAAAGCCCGGCCAGGACCGCTTTTGGACCGAACCGGCCCGGCCCCCCACTCCCGAACGGGTCGGGTCGGGCCTCACCCCCCCCAGCCCGAGCGCGGCCCGGCCCGGCCCGTAAAGAAATTTTTTTTTTTTTTTTGAGAAAAAATATTTGTATGTTGTAGGATTCGAACCTAAGACATGCCAAACTAGAATTTTAAACCCACTACTATAACCAGTTTTCCTTATTTGTTGTGTGTTCAAAATCTACATTAGCTTATATAATAGGTTAAGAAGATAAAAATGGAAAATAAAAAAAATAAAAAAACAGCCAAAACCCGGCCCGCTCTGGCCCGACCCGTCCAGCGCCCGGGCCACTGGGCCGGGCTGGGTTTGAAAAATTTTAACCGGGCCGGGCCAGGCCAGGCCCGGCCCGCATTCACGCCCGGTCCAGGCTGGGCCCGGCCCAAGCCCGACGAGCCCGAAGAGCCCGAAGTTTCTGGGCCGCGGGCCGGCCCGGCCCGGACCGTTTAACACCATGACCATATATGATCAATCTAGCAGTGCTTTTCTTTCAGCCTTTACTTTTCCAGCTTTAAATTAGACATAACAATTTTGCTTGTTTGAATTGGTTCCATGCATGCATGCAGCAATAACTCGCACTCTCACTCTCTCTCTTCTTTCTTAGTTATTGTTTGGGAAGGGTGGAAAATGGAAGGAAGAAAAAAGTTGAGGAAAAAGTGAGAGAAATTTTTTAAATGATGGTGTTTGAAAAGGAGGAGAGAAAATGGAGGAGAAAATTTTGAGAGGAAAAAGTAGGTGGGTCCTACCAAAAAATTTTCCTCCCAAAAGTGGGAGGAAAATGGAGAGAGATGAGAGAAATTTGAGTGAATTTACCCCACCACCTCTCAAAAAGTTAATATTAAACCATCATCTGAGAATACCAAGGAGGATATAGTAATTATACCTCTATCCATAAACAAATATAAAATTATTTTTAAACTTTTTCTTCCCCTACTTTTTGTCCATCCAAACAAAGGAAGGAAAAATTAACTTTACTTTCATTTTACTCTCCTCCATTTTCCTTCCCCTCAAATTTTTCTCTCATTTCCCACAATGTTCCCAAACACAATGTTAAAGCCAATTGCAAGCAATTATTACACTCAGAGCATCTCCAACTCTATTGTGAGTTTAGAAAAAATGATTGCCAGGTAGGAGTGACAAATATTTTTTTTTTCAAAAATATTTCTCCAATGCAAATGTTAAATAAAGAGTAGAGTTGACATGACAATGACATAATAAGGAGAATGTGAAGTTGGTTGTCTAGATCTAGACAATGCACTTCACAATGACTTTATGTCCACATCATCAATTATGAATAAAATCATATATAAAAAAAATTTGAAAAAGTTGTATTTGAAGTTGAAAAAAAAAAATTATTGTCTTTTCAAATTTTTGCATTGGAGAAGACATTTTTATCTCATTGTCTTGTGTGAATGTCATCTTACCACATAGAAAAGACATTCTCTTGTGCCTCATGCCACATAGTATTCACAATACAAAACAAGACAATAGGGTTGGAGATGCTCTCATTCAGCTTGTCTGAAAATTTGCATGCATCTTACCTTTCCTGTTCCACGCTACGGATGAGGGCGGTGGACGTCGGCAGCGGAAGGGCCGGCCTCAGTACTGCACGCTACGAATACTCAACTTCAAGCATATCGACCACAAAAAATGTGACTGTAACACCGACTTTGAGTCGAAGGCTCGATCGGCAGAAGATATTGAAGGAGCCGCTCAACAAGTAGTGTACCATTATCAAAGAAGGCTGACGCCGACGATATATAACGGACTCCCTCCACCGTTATGTCAGGAAGGTGGGGATTAATTCTTTTTCATATAATCTTTTTTTACATGAATTAGTCCAAAATTTATGGTAGCACATTCCAGTTACAGTTTTTATATCAATTCCTTAACAAATAGAATTAGAATCACTTGTTTAGTTTGAGGTTATATTGATTTAGTAAATATAAAGAAGGATCTGATGGTTAAGGAATCATTTTTTATGCACATTGACGCATTGGAAGCTCCACCAGCTAGTATTAGATATATATATTTCACTCTTGTGTTGTGTATTTGTTTTTATTTTACCGAGTTTGAATTTTGCTTAAAGACTTGCAACTAATTAGTAATTATACTACTCTATACAATTAAAAAAGTTCAGCTTCTATATAGAGCTTAATTTTATTTTCAAATATTATAACTTTACATATGTTTACTAATTAAGATTATTCCTAGAAGCTAATAGGGACAACTAATTAGTAATTATGAGAGATATCTTTTGATCTTCCTAAAGACTCTTGCATGTAGTTACAATACAATATATAATATGGTTATGTTAACATGTGTCCTAAGAGCACATGTTAATACATTGATAAATGTGTATTTTATGTGTCCCAATTAGAATTTTTGTTTGTAATATGTGACAAAATTATTTATAACAGGAAAATATATAAATTTTTGTAGTGCACGGAAAATTTAAATTCTGTAACTAAATGATCATAAAAAGACACCGAATTAAAAAAAATGCCCAAATCCATGCCTTTGAATCAAATGAAGTTGGACAGAAGTCACAGAACAACCCACTCTACATATCCCATTTGTTACAGTAAAGTTATTCTGAATCTCACTACAACAACAACAACAAAAGAACAAGAAGTACTCCACACTCAAAATATACATATATAGATAGATAAATCTATAATGTATATCCGATCACCTTCTCCAATATTTATACCGATATACGTACGTACGTACGTACGTAATGTACGCACGAACATGGCTAGCTAGCTAACCCTAATTAGTGCAGCGCAGGAATCCCACCACCTCCTTCACACACCCCACCAGTGGCTCCGCAGACTTGAAGGACACAGTGCCGTCGTTCCCGGCAAGCACTCTGTACTTATCCTTCCTTGTAAAATTCGTACACTCGAACCCGAGAGTCGCTGCGAGGATCCTCTGCACGTAGTTCGCCACGTCGTGGGGGCTCTTCCCCGCCGAGCACGTCGCCTCCACCGGCAGCTGGTTCAAGAAGGTCACCTCGTAGACCGGCCTAGGGTTCATGAAGAAGAATATCGGGTCCATCCCCTTCCACCCCCTCGCGGTCGTCGCGTGGAAGAACCCCAGCCGGTAGTTCATCGCCACGGGCACGATCCTGTCGGTCAGCTCCGCGAAGAGAGCGCTGAACCTCAGCAGGAACGGCTCGCGGCATGTGGTGCCTTCGGGGCACACCACTAGGTCGCCCTCCTCGAGCTCGGTCTTGATGCGGCTCGCGTCGATCTCGCGGTCCCGGCTCAGCCGGACGGTCCTTATGGGGGACAGTATTTCAGAGAGGCGGGAGATGGAGTAGGTGACGGCGGGGACTTTGCGGCCGAGGACCATGGAGAGGACAACGGGGTCCATAAGGGAACGGTGGGTGCAAACGAAGAGGACGCCGCCGCTCGTGGACTTGGCCGGAGGGGGAGGGGGGCGGCCGCGGACGACGACAGCCCCGCCGAAGATGCCGACGATGTAAGGGATGAAGCGCATCGGGAGGAGTAAGCCGACAAGGATGCGTATGGTGGCTAGGACGACGCCGATTGGTATCCACAGGATGATGAGGAGGGACATGGAAGGGGTCGGGCGGCAGACGAGGCGGCCGTCATGGAAGATGACCGGGAGCGGACGGATGAGCAGGTGGTCATGGGGGACGTCGTTCAACTTTGAAGCAAGAAGTGGGGTGGTGTATTGTTCCTGCATGCATGCATGGAAATTAATTAGAAATGATGAGTAAAACTAATATCATATGTTTATATGAAGAGATTCCATCTTGTATTGCGTCTCATGTTCTACATGATATGCACTATGTATCCTCTTGAACTTTTTAAAAAAAAAACTAGTAAAACTAATGGGCATCCATAGGGAGCAGGCACGGATGCACCTTGGGGCCAGGGGGGGCACGTGCCCCCCCTGGAATTTTTAAAAAAATTTTTTTACTAGTATGCCCAATTTCTAGGTTTCTAGCAGCGTGCACCATCTAATTCTTAACTCTCATCTCTTCTCTAGCAGCCGTCCTCTTCGCCAGTGGTCAGGTATCAATCCTCGATTCTGGTTCTTTTTTCATTATTTTGACTTCTCTATATCGAAAACTTTGTTTCTGTTTGATCTTTTCAAATCACAATATTTTGATTGCTAATTATAATGAAATCAGGCCCATTTTACATTGAATGTGTAGCCTTGGATTTGGAAATTTGTGTTAGACTTTTACTGAAATCAGGCCCATTTTTCATTTTTGCTATAATTTTGCCCCCCCTGAGTTTATTTTCTGGATCCGTCACTGATAGGGAGTGAATAGTAATTAATTCCTCATTTAAACATTAGCGAATATAAACCAAATCGAATCGAAATAGATACATATTAGGCCTCTTTTGGTTCGCGGAATAGAAGGAAAATGAAATTCCTATCCTTTAGGCTGTGTTTGATTGGACTTTTTTCCATGTAAAATATTTCCATTACAAATTTTCCACCAATTGCAGTGTTTGATAGTTTATATTTTCCATGGAATTATTTTCCAAAAAACTATTATTTTTCATATTTTATTTTAAAATGGTAGAAATCCAAATTAAGTTTTCCATGAATTTTTTTTTTTAATTCTATGGAATTTTTTTCTTAATTTATTTTTCACATATTTTGTACCTTGTAATCAAACACATCCTTAGAGAATTACAATTATATTGAATTTTCTTTCTCCCTTGCTTGGATGGAATAACTTTGTCCTTTAATTGGAAATCACTTTTCTTTTCCGTTCCCTTCCTTTGATACCAAAATATAGAAAAATAATCACTTTTTTTTTTTTTCAATGCGATGCGATGATTTTTCGAACCAAACGAGACCTTAATTTAACATGAAATAGTTGGGCACGTACGTACCTTGCAGAAAGATGAGAGTAGTGAAGAGGTGGGTTTGGCTACTAAAGCTGCATCCGGCTGGTCTGCGCCAAAAATCTCTCTAACCCGAGTGGAGATGAGCGATCCTCCTGATCCGGGCGTGCTCTTGACGAAGCCGGTGGCAAAACCGGAGCGGTTGACCTCCAGCTCGCAGCCGACGACCTCGTCGGCACGCAGATGGTCCTTCACAAACCTCTCGATCATCAGCCTCGGGCACATCGTGACCACCACCCGCCTGTCGTAGGAGCTGTACGCATGCCACGCCGCCATGTTGACGTCCTCCATGTAGAACTTGGGCAGCACCGCCCTCGCGACCGCCTCGATCTCCGACTCCCTTACTCCGGCTACGGCTACGAATATCATAATCCGGAGGCCAAGCTCGTGAAAACCCAGCATGTCGAGCAGCTTGACGAGGGGCCACAGTAGCAGCAGTAGCGCAAACCTGATCAACCCGGAGGCTTCGAACGCGACGAGCATGAAGTAGGGGAAGGGGTCGGAGTCGTTCAGGAGGACCCCTTCGAGCTCGGAGAGGACGGAGCCGCCGGAGTACTGCCTAGTAGTAGTACTCTCCATGCAGCAGGTTATTGGTTTATGCATATTCATATGGGGATGGATTGATTGTGAATTGAGTTAATTTGAAGAGTACATGCATGCAGTTGAGATCGAAGAAGAAGAGAGAAGAGAGAAGATTAATTATAAGGAAGGAATTATGGCCGGCAGCTTAACCGTTCACAACAACTAACGAGCTCAGCTAGCTAGCACCGCGACTGTCACCGTCACGCCATGCACAGCATGGTGAGGGTGTTGGCTTTGCAGACCTAACACACAACAAACTCTCTCTACCTGGTCCTGTTCTTGGCCTCCTGCTGGTCTTCGTATGGCAACCTACCATTGACGGACTGGAGCTAGGTTGTGGGCATCAACAACAATATTATTGTAACTCGATCGTTTGTTTCATTTCTAATTAGATCTTGTTTCTTTCTATTTCTTCCTAGGTTTGGTTACTGTCCGGATTATGTCATCGTTAATTATCCACACGATTTATGCTACAAAATGGAAATGTTAGTATATATATATATATATAAACGGTCCCAGTGGGGCGGACCTACCAATATGGGGACATTCCTCTGTAGATTTTCGATCGGTTTTCTTTTGTATATATATACACTTTTGGTTGTCCGAGAAATTTTGAGTGGTACCCCACTTTATTTTACCATATTTAAGAGACATTTCACAAGTTTGCACAAATGTAAGTTACCTCCCACTTTTGACGGATTCCGTCCTTCTTTACAGGTCAATTCTTTAACCATTTTTTTTGACGAAAATGCCCTCTTCTCTACCCCCGAGCCCCCTCTCCATGACATCCCCGCTGCGCGCGTGCTTCTGTCGACTGCCGACCACGTCCCGGCCCACCCCCGCGCCCCCCTCCACAACCCCCCCCCCCCCTCCTGCCGCGGTGCGGTGGCCGGGAGGGGGGTAAGAGGAAAGAAGAAAGAGGAAGGAGCAAGGACATTTTGGTCTAAGAAATTTTTTTTTTGACGGTTACCGTCCAAAGAGGGAGGTAACTTACATTTGTGCAAATTTGTGGGGTGCACCTTAAATATGGTAAAATAAAGTGGGATGTCACTCAAAATTTCTCTTTAACTTTTTTATCTTTTCCAAACTAAAGACTGAGATATTCCAATTAGTTAAAATTAAAGACTGAGATATTTCAATATGGGGCTGGCCCTTTTGTACATCAATGACATGTCAGGATCAGCCTTTCATCGTATATCAATTTAATTTGTCTCAATCTTGAGGGGAAAAAAAAATCTCCCCAAGTGGTTGGGGCTGGTGAGACTTATTACACAGTATAATTTTGAGTCCACGCCTCAATATTATATAATACAAGAAAAAATAGTTATGGAGCCTTCATAATATTTTGAGTTTCTTTCTTAAAAAAAAATTTGAAGCAATTCTAAAAGGTCTTACTTGTACCATGTCTAGCCACCTTTATTATATGTGTCATTTTATTTAATTTATGCTATGTCGTTTGTCATGACATTTAGTTAGTCATGTTATTTAACTTATAAGAATTTTCAATTAAATATCGAAGATGATTTATTTAAAGGTACAAAAAAATTAAATTACATATCAGATTTTAGATTTATCAAGCTCAATTTTATCAAAATCTAATTTTCTAAATTTAATCATTTATGTAATATATTTTGGCTAAATTATCCCAATGATACTCCAACTATAGCGTTCGGACGTTATTGACATATTAACTTTTCACTTCTCGATTTTAGCACCTCAACTTTATAAATTGTTATTTTGAATCACCTTTCGTCAAATTTGAAACACAATGAAACCAATTCAAAAGTATATATATATATATATATATATATATATATATATATATATATATATATATATATATCTTGTAGTACAAAAGTACAATTTAAATAATTGTATTGTCATATATTATTTCGAAGTAGTCCTGATATGTTTCAAAATTGAGGAAATGTACTTCAAAAAAATAATTTAAAAAGTTTGGTGCCAAAATTGAACGGTAAAAAATTAAGGTACAAAAAAATGCTCAAACATTATAGTTAGGGTGCTAAAAATCGAGCAGTAGAAAGTTAAGGTTTCCAAAAGTAGTTGGGGTTGGTGAGACTTATTACATGGTATAATTTTAAAGTATATATATATATATATATATATATATATATATATATATAGGGGTATAGTCCGGCGCCCATAGCACAAGTGGCAAGAAGGGAGGGGGGCCTCCCGGCGGGGAGACCCGGGGTCGAGCCCCCTCTCTCGCACTAATCCGGCTGGATGGTGTCGACGGGAGTTAGTGGAGATGTCCGGACATATCAAATATATATATATATATATATATATATATATATATATATATATATATATATATGGGGGTATACCTAAGCAAGTTATGACGATAATATTATTTAACCAACAAAAGAGTCGTGGGCCCTATTTTATGTAATCAAGTATCACATTGTCAGACTCAAAACTAAAGTTTTCGACCAATCTAGGACAACTCGACACAAGACTGTCAAGACCTAGCTTTTGTATCTTCAAGACTTCAAGTCACTAATAACAACTCAAAACCTTTTTAATAATACAAAGCTATCAAGTCGCTTTAAATGAAAATTGAGTGTCACGTCGAAGCATAAAATTAGGCGACAGTCGATCTCTATCAATTTTCTAAAAATTCAACATGTAAAAAGATGAATTAACTTTATTACAGGGATGGTAACCAAAACCCAAAAATTTATTTTTCGATTCTATTTTGAGCTAATTTCAATAAATTCAGCATTTACGAAATTGTTAATTCATAATATGAATTATACATCTCTGCGTGGGTATCCGATAAGTTTGTCCACCAAAGGTGGTTTTACTCGTATAATTCGACTTAGTATTCCTTCGAATTTGATTAATACTATTGAAAAGTTTTGGGTTCAAATGAAACTTTGCCAAAAAAATTGGAAAGAGATGACCAAATTTCAATTCGGAAACTGTCAAACGTTCAAAATTCCGTGTTCAAATTTAAACTATACTAGAATTTAGAGTCGGACTCGGAACAATTCTAAATATGAGTCAAATACTTTGACTTTATTTCCAGTTATTTCATAATTTCCACTTTGTACGCTCCCTTGTTAATTCATGCTGGAACAACTTACCTAGTCGACTTGATTGTCTAGTCTCCAAGACCGTGTCAAGGTTGGGGTGTTGTTTCCAATAGATAACACCAAACTAATGCTTCTTTGCATCGGTCAGTTGTGGGCCTAGGATTCTTAGGCCGACCTTAGGCTCGGTCCAACTACAATGCCCGACTCTTCCCTTTGGGGATCCTTCGGATCATGCACAAAAGACGCGATGACAAGACAAAGTGGTCGGTCGGTCGGTCGGACGGGTGTCCCTTCGGTGACTAATAAACATAAGAAAAGTTGGAGTATAAAAAATAATTAGGGGAGAATTTGTGTACCTATTCCATAATAAGCAGCGAGAGTTACCCGACTGTCCTTGGGTGTCGCCTAGAAAGGCAAATTCTATAGGAACATACGTAAATCATCACATGATACAAAATCCTATAGGCCATTTTGTAGTGCAAGAAAGATCATATGTGGTATAAATTGGTACCTGAAAGAAGGAACAGACTATTTTTCTTGGCCTTCTGGGAGTGCAAACAATATGAAGAGAATAAACTAAGCTTAGAAAGGGCATACCTTATATCAAGGGAATTTCCGTGAAATTTTGAATCAAAGTAACTCAATAAAATCACTAAGTTCATTTGAGTTGCACGCCTAACAATATGGACATCTTCATTTTGAGAGAGTTCAGAAATGGTAGCTCAGAGCGACTTCCTCGCCAGCTGGTGTCCACACCAAAACTGTACGGGTCTTTGTACTTTACAAGACCAGCGGCAGTGAGAGAGATAAGAATCACTGATATGTCTCTGTTATGAACTCTGCTTCATTAGGAAAATGCATGCCAATTTCTTAAATTCCAATGGGCCATAATCCACTCCCCAGTACTGTTTTCCGATATTCACTCTCATATAGACAAGACTTACAGTGAGGTGGTTGCTGCAAAACCTTCATTGTTGCTTCATCCAATGGTGTTTGAATTATTCCCCAAATGCACTCCATTTACCTACAGATACAAATTTTTCTTGCCACCTCAAATGACAAAGATACATCAGTTAATGCTCAAAGACGACAAAGGAGGTCGACAGCATATATGGAGGAAGTGCAGATCGAAGTATGATGCCAGAAGACCAGAAGATGATACTTAGCAACTCATCCCTCAGTCTTTTCTTCTCCCTTCCATCAGTTCTCTGCCTCGTTCTGTGGGGTGCTTTCTTTGGTGTTACCCTCTCTCTGAGGTGTCTTCTTCCCAATGTATAATTTTGCTCCGATGTAAGAAAACCCCAAAATCAATCTCAGGAAAAAGTACCCCATATAAGAGCTTGTAGTTAGCCCCTCATAAGTAAACCCTGTTTATAAATTTTTATGAAAGATATCATAATAAAACATCAACTTCATCATCAACATGTAAGGTAGTGAAGCAGCACGGCAGGCATCCTTTAGTACATGGCAAATTTTATGTACGTGTCCAGTAAGATCATACCCGGTAAGATACTAAGATCCTATGGAAAATAAAAACAAGTATCACTAATTATGCACTGCATCACGTGTATTTTCCGAGATACAAACCTCAATTTATGTCTTCCATATTTGTTCACCTTTCCAGCTACTATGATGGCAATGCAGCAAATACACGTTGGAAAGGTTATTTGTGTTTATGACATCTTCATCTTGAATCATCTGTGTTCCGTTTTGTATTATGTACTAAACATCTAAGCTTGGCATTCTGGCGAAAACTTTCAGCAGCATAGATATTTAAGAATCTTATATAAGTTTGATGAAGAGATAAAAGAATAAAGGCTGATACCAGACAAAAAGTTAATAGGTCCAGCCACCAATTTGTATTAGATTTAAAATTTACAAAATTAAAGACACAAAAACAAAATCTGGGTAAATGAAGGAATTTAAAATTACTTGATAAGAAACTTATTCTCAATTAAATGTCTTAGGCCGAAAGAGTGCTTGAATGTGAAGTCTCCAAAAAGGTAGCTATGATCGCAGTCTCGCATGCCAGACAAATATTGCTGTCATCCCAGGAAGTCTCGTTAATGCATAGAACACCAAAAGTTGCAATCAGGTAACAAATATGCAGCACCACCTAGTGCCAGGAAAAAAGTTGTTCTGCACAGAATTTAAGGCCTCCGCTCCAGTATCAATCATATGCCCAAATATGAAGTCTCCTGAAACTGATACCGTATCCACAGCCCATGATACCTGTGTGCAGGATGTTGCATGAATAGGAACCAAATACACTTCCAATGCCCCATGAGCTGCAGCCCATGATACCTGTGTGCAGGATGTCGCATGAATAGGAACCAACTACACTTCCAATGCCCCATGAGCTGCAGTTAGTAGCATTATATATAAGAGTTCAGTTTAAGAGTAGAAAAGGTTGAATAAAAAAACCTAGAAGATGACAATAGACAGCATGCCTTGATATGCTAGAAATAACTTCATTTAAAATCTCCGTATGACATTTGACAAGTAATCAACTCTCCAAACTTATGCATCATCATCTAAGAATGATGTTCCTTTCTCTCTCGCTAAATGTGTCATAGAGATGAATGCAATTCCCTATAGCAAATTGTATCGTCTTACCTCTTCGTCTAGATACTTATTGTCTGGTGGAACTCGGAGGATGCTCCTTGGTTGCATGAGTCACTGCTTAGCCAAAAGATAGGTCTACTACCTACCCTCCAACTGGCCATCTGACATGTCCTCTCATGAACATGGATACCTAGACTAGGATGTTTACACCAGCATATAGAGGGGTTGGTGTGAGGCACTGGTCATAAAAATTGTCATTTATTTTATGGAGCTTTTTATGCTCCATAACCGACCCCATTCTAATGGGAGAAGGCTTGAATGATGATCATCATTCAGGCCTCCTGCAAGAATGGGGTCAGCTGTGGAGTGTGAGAAAGTCCCACAAAAGGTTTGGCGAAGTTTATATGACAGGCAACCTAACCCAACCTCCATGTTGGTGCAAAATCCCTATCCAAGCTAAATATAAGCAAAAGAAGCCCTTCCACAAAACCTAGTAGGCCATTTCATGGTTGGGTAGACTGACCTTTTGGTCATGCAATGTAATCTCATGCAGCCAAGGAGCACCTCCCAAGGTCCCATATGAAAGTGTCTAGACAAAGAGGGAAGATAATACATTTTTTCTTTAGCGAACTAGCATTCGGCTCTATGGCACATTGAGCCAAAAGAAAAGGAATCACAATACCATAGCTTGCACAGTTGTGCAGCATAAATACAAAGACGATATGCCTAATTTTGATGATTGCTGAAAAAATAAATCATGAAATTCCCTCACCTTTCATATGTCGAACCCAATTCTAGCATATTGCTTAAGCATCAACCGCTGAATATTCTGAGAACAGCACAGGACCTAACATGAACATTTAAAAGCTCTGGCAGTAGACAATATTTTCTCCGAAAGACGAAAAGTGATGTATCAGGTTCCATACGCTTCAGTCTTATCATTGGCCAATTCTTAAGAACCATGTTTCCTACGCTTATGTCGCCCTCCTGCTGGATTTATGCTCAATGAATAATGGGAATTAGCAAGCTCTCGTGGGACAGCAGCTCCAGCAGATTTCAGATTCTGGACAAACTCCCTAAACAGCTTATGGTCCTCCCCATTCACAAACACAATTGATGTACCCTTCTCTCCCATCCTAGATGCCCGCCCAACCTGATGGACATACTCTTGCATAGAGTTTGGCATGTCAAAGATTATCACCTGCCGCACCTTCAAAAGATCCACACCACGGCCCAAAACTCCAGTTGAGACGACCACCGGAACCTCTCCTGTCAAAAATTGCCTCAAGCTCTCCCTTCTCTCTTTCATTTTCTTCTCTCCATGAATCGAAAGAGCTTTCAGTCCGGTAGCATTAGTAATTGCTTCAGATAAAAGATCAGCTCCTAATCTCGAAGCCACAAACACCACTACAGGTGGTGTAAAATGCTGTTTGCTCTTAAATATCTCAAAAAGTTTCTGCTTCTTTTGCTTAGATTCCACCCAAATAACCACCTGCTTCACAGAAACGTTAGGTTTACTTGGCTTTCCAGTGGACACATATATCATGTTCTTTACCATTGAGCTTGCCATCTTCTCCACCTCTTGAGATATAGTAGCAGAAAACATTAATAGTTGAGAATGTGAGAGTGCTCGAAAGATCTGCATAACCTGATCACGGAAGCCCCTCTGAAGCATGCAGTCCACCTCATCCAAGACAAGAACACAAATCTCATCAAGCTCAACATCATACTTAGTTAGGAGATCAATGAGTCTCCCTGGAGTCGCAACAATTAATTCCACACCCCTTTGGATCCGGTAGACCTGCCCAGCAATTGCATCTCCACCAACCACAAGGGCAGTTTTAAAAGGCAGACCCTTCCCGAGAACCTTGGCTTCGTCCTCCACCTGCACGCACAACTCTCTGGTCGGTGCAAGAACCATTGCTAACGGCTTTTTCTGGTCTGAATGGTTTTGCATTCGGAGATATGCGCAGCGAGAAACTACAGGAACAAGAAAAGCAGCAGTCTTACCAGATCCAGTGTCTGCAGAAACAAGCACATTTCTGTTGGCCATTGCACAGGGGATTGTTTGCATTTGAACTGGTGTAGGTATCTCATACCCAGCAGACTCTAAATTTACTTCAAGTTTCTGAGGAAGATTGCAAGAAGAAAAACACAGTATCGGGGCAGGAACAGAATCACCCTTAACATGAATCTCAATTTTGTTTCTCAATGTTTCGATCTGATTGTCCGTTAAATACTGTGATCCAGATCTTCCATCATCTCTAACATAAAAGCACTCATCATTGGCAGGTAGTTTTACAGGATCACTGACATTCTCAGCCTGCTTCTGAGCCTTGGCAGTCTTAGCTAGAAGAGCCTTTTTGCACTCAATACTGCAGATATCATCATCTGTTTCATCACAAATATACTCACCGTAGCGTCCGCAGATAACACAGCGGGGCTCCCCTGGAAGTGCTTCTCTTTGATCCTGACATTTCTCCTTCACAGGGCATTCTGTGACAATATAAGACATGGAAAATTAAGATACTACGGCCAATAACAGAGCATCAATCATCATCTACCATAAGAAAAGAAACAGGCATGGAAAAGATGTAGAATTTGGAAACATGCAGCATGTTCACCATCTTTCAACTAAATTTATTGTACAGTGGAATTAGGGAACATGCAGCCTTAGATGTCTATGTATCATCTAGGTTGACAAGAAGTAAATTGAGGACTGCAATCTAGGTTGCATAGACATAGGCACCTTAAGATAGGACACCTTACATTTTTGAAATACCACATTTAAAAAAAGTATACGGTTATGTCATGACCAAGAAAACTTATTTATATACAGATTTTATGCATTAATTCTTAATTATTGAATCACTAGTCATAACCCGTGCCCATAGAGCATGGTTCATTTAAGGTATTCCCCCTCAAAATCTTGGACCCCCAATTTTAAACGAACAATAATAATTATGAGGCATCCATCAAAATATTAAATCCCAACCACTGCTGGATGTGAATTTTCTTTGGATTCCCCATAAAACCCCACTCTCAATAATGCTCATCCACAACCATTATGAGTGCAAACCATACTCTTTGGATTCCCCATAAAACCCCACTCTCAATAATGCTCATTCCCCATAAAACCCCACTCTCAATAATGCTCATCCACAACCATTATGAGTGCAAACCCCACTCTTTGGATTCCCCATAAAACCCCACAACCGTTGATTCACCAAGATTAAATCCCAACCACTCTTTATCTTGGCACAGACAGCCCTAGGATTCAAAAACCTTTGTGTTTTGTATAAGAGATACTTTGGATAGTAACCAAGTTCCAAAAATTCTAGAAAGGATGAGCTGCAAAAAATGTTACTATCTAGTATCTTAATTATGTTTCGTACAATCACGATCATGAAAAATCACTTTCAATTAGGTTTTGGCCCCCTTTGGAGCCTAAACATGAACCACATCCGCCATAATTGTGTAGGAAGTATAGTGTCAGAATTCAGAAACGTATCAGGTAGCAATATACAAAAAGATATGTTCTATAACAGTACCATTTTCTAATCCAAAGTGAACAACAAAGCTTCATCCATATCAAACACAAAGGTCGAGAAAGTGTATGGTCTCAGACAGATACGATACTGATACGATCCTCTGGAAAAGAATCCATGCAACTTACCATTCTTTTAGCAAAGGTGAACAAAGCTTTATCACAAAGTTCTAGGATCAACTCCTGGAAACCTTTCTGTTTTATATTATCACTAGTGAAAACTAGAAGATGACCAATCATTTACTAGTTGTCATTGGCCCAATCCAGGTTTGCCTATGGCTGTCCCTGGATTTTGGCATCTTCTTCAACTACAATTTTGTCCTTGAGGGTCTGCTTGGATTGAGGGTTAAGAGAGTTAAATAAGGGGAAATAAAAACCATGCTTGGTTTGAGGGTGGGGTTTAGGAGGGAGGGTTATAGAGGGTTAAGTGGGGATTTGTTTAACCCTCTTTTGTCTATTTTTAAAAAAAAAAATCCTAACTCAGAGGGTTAACGAGGGAGATTGAGGGATTTTTTTTTAAAAGTAAAACATACTCCCTATTTGTCCTATCAAATATCACTACTTTTTTTCCTTCTATTTTTTGCTTTCAACATGCTACTCCGTAGTTTCCTCATTTGTGAAGATATTTGATAATTTGTAATTAAAATTCCAATCAAATTTATTTTTATGACATATATAATAATGATATTTTTGTAACTATTATATTTTTATTAATTCTCCTCTCACTCAAAACCTCCAATCCAGGCAAGTGTTATTAAACATATCCCACTTAACTCTCCCTCCAATCCAAACAAGATTATATGTATTAACTCTACTCCCCCTCATTTAATTTCCCTTCATTTAAATCCACTTAAATATGCTTTTTTTTCACTCAATCCAAGCAGACCCTAAATGTATTAATCGTACCATTTGCAAATTGTCCTAGTTGCAATAGAAAACGGGTAAATAAAATAAAACTAATTGTAAATATCAAATATAACCAAATCGTAATTAATATATACTGGTCCTAAAGCATAATTAGAAATCACGTGCACGCAACAAATGCACCCAAAGAGATGTAGCAAAAAAAACACAGTCCAATATCTCGAATTGGGATTAATCCGGCGGCTTCCTTCACCTTGCTCCTTGATGATAAACGCACATTGGGCCTCGATTTCCGCCAATTCCTTAATCCGAACGATATCTTCCTAATTCCTTGTTGGTTTTTCTTTCTACTTTCGGCTATTCGTGGATCACCAGACTCGGAGAAATAAGAGTTAAGGAATTAAGCCTAGTTCCTTCTCGAGGGAATTAGCTAACATCTCAGTTCCTAAATTAAAAGTCCTTTGGTGATGCAGTTTTCTTTAAAATTTATACACATAAATAGACGCATACTACGAAAAGGGGAAAGAAAATGGTAACCTATTGTGAACTTTTTTCTTTTCTTCCAACGTATTGCAATAAGCAACTGACAAGAAAGTACCTTCATCTCCATAATCGTTAGGATCAGTAATTGCTGCTGCTGCAAGTGATCGATTTTCCATGACCCGAAATCCCAGAAGAAAAATAGTCAGAAAAAAAAACTGCAGAAGAAGAAGAAGAAAGAAAAATAATCTATGGTCAGATTGAGAAGAATAACAAAAGAAGTTTATTTATTTTTTTTTATCAGGGTA